>JAXIVD010009485.1:5000-7500 GCA_036785275.1 Cancer borealis | reverse complement strand
CCCCCCAACACACAAACCTCTTCCTCCCTTCCTCCCACGAGACACAGCTTTCTTCCAAACACCCACCCCGCCTCCTCCTCCACAACCCACAACCCATAACCACACCACACCACAGGAAAGTCCTATCTTCCTCCCTACTCCTGTCACCCCTTTCTCCCTCTCTCCTTCCCTCCCTCTTAGCCTACCTACCTACCTAACATTTTTTTTCTCCCTCTCCAGTAACGTTAAGGTCCTCCCACGCTCGTCCCGGTTCTAGATTACCTTGATACTTTACTCTCATCAAGATAATAGTGTTTTTAATCAGTGAATCTATGTACAGTCTGTCTTACATCTCCCCGACTTAGTGTTCGGTAATACCCTTTCTCTTTCCCTTTCCCTTTCTCTCTCTCCTCTTATTCTTTCATTTATCATGTTTCTCTCTTATCTCTACGTCTCTCATTCCTTCTGACTTCACAAACGTATTCTGTTATAACCCTCTTTGTATGTTTTCATTTCTCCACCCCTTCCTTGCCTTTTCCTCAACCCTTCCCTTCCTTTCCTATCCCTTCCCTTCCCTCCCCAATGATGTTATCTCCCCAAGGCCTTGAAATGTTACCTGGTCAGTGGCAATGGGCCTTCTCTTACCTGTCGCGCGTCCACCCACATTCTACCTTTTGTCGGCATTTTGTTCAAGGTATTAATTTACAGACAGGTATGCGTGTGTGTGTGCTTGTGTGTGTGTGTATGTGTGTGGTATATATTTGCATGTATGTCTGTATATGTGTATGTAAATATAAATGCTTGCAGACAGCGACAGACAGACAGACTAACACTGGTGGAGAAATCAAGAGAGGAAGAAATGCAACAGCAACTTTCTGTATCGTGAAATCTTAATTACCTCAACTTACCTGTCCCCCTTGAGGGCCACACCTGTCCACTCCTCTCTCTGTACTCATTCTGTGTCTCCCTTTAGGTAACTGGCTTCTCTCTCTCTCTCTCTCTCTCTCTCTCTCTCTCTCTCTCTCTCTCTCTCTCTCTCTCTCTCTCTCTCTCTCTCTCTCTCTCTCTCTCTCTCTCTCTTACAATGTCTTCTATCTTTCTCTCTCTCCTCTTACTCCTCATTCTCATTCCACCCCACATTCTCCCCATCCGTCACACCTCCTGTCCACTGACCAAGCCCTCTTCTCTCTCTCTCTCTCTCTCTCTCTCTCTCTCTCTCTCTCTCTCTCTCTCTCTCTCTCTCTCTCTCTCTCTCTCTCTCTCCATTACTACTTCATGACCACTTTTTCCCTCCTCTTCCCACCTTCCTCTTCTCCACACTCACTGTAATTCTTCATTTTTTTTCCTACACTACAGTTTCCCTCCCACCTCTCTCTCTCTCTCTCTCTCTCTCTCTCTCTCTCTCTCTCTCTCTCTCTCTCTCTCTCTCTCTCTCTCTCTCTCGTACACAGTCATTCTATTACCTCCCTCCCTCCCCCCTTCACCCATTCCGATAACCCTTACCCCTACCCCCCTTTCCTCCCTTCAATACTCCCCCGCCACACTTTCTACCTCCTGTGGGGTCAGTGGGGAACCACACCCTACCCATGAGGAAGTGACCAGAGGGGACAGAAGGGGAGGAGGAGGAGGAGAGGGAGAGGAGAGAGTCCGTCCCATGTCTCCAGGTGTGAGGGAGAGAGGGAGGGAGAGAAACAGATGGAGGGAGGAGTCGAAGGGGAGGGAGGGGAGGGAGGTGGAGGAGGAAAGGGAGAGAGAAGTGTGTCAGCTCAAGTCAAATGTGGAAAGCTAGGTGAAGGAAGTGGAAGAAGAAAAAGGTGAAGAAAGGAGGGAGACAGAAGAAGGAAGAAGGAAGAAGGAAGAAGAAGAAGAAGAAGAAGAAAGAAAATGAATTTGAGGTATACATAAAAGAACATAAAAGCAAATAACAAGGAAAAGATAAAGTGAATAAATAAGGAAATAAAAACACATACAATAAAACAGTAAATCAATCACGTAATAAGGATAGAAAGGAAAAAAAAAGAATAAAAAAGAAAATAAATAAAAACAGGAAGAGAGAGAGAGAGAGAGAGAGAGAGAGAGAGAGAGAGAGAGAGAGAGAGAGAGAGAGAGAGAGAGAGAGAGAGAGAGAGAGAGAGAGAGAGAAGAACAACCAAACAATAAGGACAACGAAGGACGGGAATAAAAAGAAAAAAACAACAAAACAACAAAACAACTCAAATAAAAGATAATAAAGATAATAATAAAGATAATAGAAACATAAAAAAAATTAAATATGTAAAAGAGAATCACAAACCAAAGGGAAAGAAAGGAGGGAGGGAAGGACATTCTCTATACACGTGGCCTCCCTCTGTCTTCCTTCCCTCCTTCCTTCCCTCCCTCCTTCCCTTCTTCCTTCCCTCCTTCCCTCCTTCTCTCCCTCCCTCCCTCCCCTCTTCCCTCCATCCCTCCCTCCTCCTCCTCCCTCCTCCTTATAGGCGCGTGCCCTTCCAGTAGGCCTCCCACGAGGAAGCAAAACCCTTAT
>JAXIVD010009485.1:0-2500 GCA_036785275.1 Cancer borealis | reverse complement strand
TCTTTCCTCTAGTCCCCCCCAACACACCTCTCCCATCCTCCCCTTCCTACCCTCCCATTATCCCCTTCCCCTCCCTCCTCTCCCATCATGCCCTTCCCTCCATCCTTCCCTTCCTCTCCCTCTCCCATCATCCCTCCCTCTTCCACCCACATCAAGCCATGGAGTTCACCGGAGCTTCCAAAATATTGCTTCGTTGGATAATGATTAATTACCGATAGATTTCACGCTTCACACCTCACACTGATAGCAGAGGAAAGGGGATTAAGAAGTGGGATTATTATTATTATTATTATTATTATTATTATTATTATTATTATTATTATTATTATTATTGACTTATTATTGGCGTTCGTGGTGGTGTTGCTATTTTTGTTCTTGTTTTTGTTGTTGTTGTTGGTCTGAGGCGAGCGGGACCCAGGGCAGGAGATGAGAGGTTTGCGTGTGGAGGCCAAGCTCAAACACGCACGCACACACACGCGCACACACGCACACACAAGCATCCAAGCACGGCGAAACGTACATAGGTAGACATACACAGACACACAATAACACGCACGTATGCACAAAACGCACACACACACACACACACACACACACACACACACACACACACACACACACAGGTGAGATGGCGCTTGATTACAGGTGAGCCAATGCAGGTAGACAGGTACGAATCCTCCAGCCAAGCCCACACGACATTTCAAAACAAAGCAACGGAGGAAAACACGGCCGTTGCACTGCTTAGGAAATGAAATAAAATAAATAAATGAATAAATGAATGTGAGTAAATGAATAAATGGATAAATAAATAGAAACGAGTAAATGAATAAACTGATAAGTGGATAAATAAATAACAACTAAACAAATAGGTAAATATATAAACAAATTAAGAAACAAATGAATAAATAAATGAATAAATGAATGAATAAACGATTAAAATAAATAAATAAATGAAAAATTCAGTATATAAATAGAATGAAAAAACACCAATGATAATATACAACAAATTAATCAATAAATAGATACCCAAACCTTAATAATCATGTATAAGTAAGACAATAAGTGTGGAACAAGGCATTGAACAAAGGGTTCCACAGGACGACCCGGATCCATGAACACTCAGGGAATAAAGACAACATAACAAGGGAGAAAAAATAACAAATGCAAATCGCCCTTTTAACCCTTTGACACTCTTAGCCTTGAGTCCAAAGGGAGGAGGAGGAAGAGGAGGAGGAGGAGGAGGAGGAGGAGGAGAGGAGGAGGAGGAGGAGGAGGAGGAGGTAAAATAAAATGAAACCTTAAAGAAGTCTAAAAGTGGTAAACAGAAGATAAGGCGAGAGAGAGAGAGAGAGAGAGAGAGAGAGAAGAGAGAGAGAGAGAGAGAGAGAGAGAGAGAGAGAGAGAGAGAGAGAGAGAGAGAGAGAGAGAGAGAGAGAGAGAGAGAGAGAGAGAGAGAGAGAGAGAGAGAGAGAGAGAGAGAGAGAGAAAAAAAAATGCATTACTAAAGCTCTCATATGTAACATAAATCATTCAATTCCACACACAAAAAAAAATATATATATATACACAAATAAATAAATAAACAACAAAAAAACACCCTGAATAAATACACAAAAAAACTATAAATTAAACACAATTATGATACTGAGAGGCAACAAAAAAGAAAAGTGGAGGAGTAGGAGGAGGAGGAAGACGACAAGGAAGGAGGAGGGTGACAAGGCAGGAGACAAGAGAAGGAGGAGAAGGAGAAGGAGGAGGAGGAGGAGGAGGAGGAGGAGGAGGAGGAGGAGGAAGAGCAGCAGCAGCAGCAGCAGCATCCACCCCCTTCCTTGTGGACTGCTCCCCTCAACCAGTTTTTAGAGCGCATTGCATTTGCAGTTGCACGGAGAAACTATAGGAGAGGCGAGCGTGGCCAGGCCAGCTTACTTTCTAAGTCGTGATGCGAGGCGGCGAGGGAGGAAAGGGAGGGAAGGAGGGAAGGAGAGGGGCTAGTGAAGGAGTGAGGGAGGGAGGGAGGGAGGAAAAGTCAGGTTAAACGTCATAGCCACCATCAACTGACCAACGTGTGTGTGCTATTCCAATTTACTCCCCTCCTACTCCCCTCCTACTCCCCTCCTACTCCCCTTCTTCTCCCCTCCCTACCTCCCTCCCTTGTACTATCTGCAGGTGGGTTGGAGAAAGGGCCAAGAAGATGGAGAGGGAGATATGTACGTGGAGGTGAAGGAACACTTTTAAATTGGGTGAGGGGGAGGAGAGGAGAGAGATGCTTGGAGAGAAATGTTTGGAGAAAACGAGGAAGGAATGAAAAAGAGAGAGAGAGAGAGAGAGAGAGAGAGAAGAGAGAGAGAGGAGAGAGAGAGAGAGAGAGAGAGAGAGAGAGAGAGAGAGAGAGAGAGAAAAAAAAAAGAATGAGATCGGAACTGATAGACGAGATAAGCCGTGAGAGGGTCGATTATGTGTAAAAAAGGCAAGTAATAGTGAGACATGGGAAATAAATGAG
>JAXIVD010009484.1:0-5000 GCA_036785275.1 Cancer borealis | reverse complement strand
GAGTTTTTGGTTCTTCTGTGGATAAATAAGTGAAAAAATATCTAAGAAAAACGAGGGTAGGCTACCGTGTTGGGGCAGGAGGTAAAGGAGGAGGAGGAGGCAGTGGGCACGTACAGACCACTACTACGCCCCTATCCTACTGCCCCTGCCCTCCCCTGCCCTGCCCCGCCCTGCCCTGCCCTGCCCTGGCCCTCCCTACCCTGCCCTCCCTGCCCTGCCCGTCCAGCCTGCGTCACGTTCAGGTAAAGTGAGACAGAACCTGCTCTCTTTTTTATCAATTTTTTGCTCTCTTTTGTCCTCAAGGATAGCATTACTTACAACACTTCTGTGTGTGTGTGTGTGTGTGTGTGTGTGTGTGTGTGTGTGTGTGTGTGTGTGTGTGTGTGTGTGTGTGTGTGTGTGTGTATGTGTGTGTGTGTGTGTGTGTGTGTGTGCAGGATATTCAGGGACATCAAAGGTTCATCCCTTGATATGCCAGGGTCAAGACAGGGCCGCACCTCACCCCTTTAACCTCCTTCAAACACCTGAAGGACAACTAGGGACACACACACACACACACACACACACACACACACACACACACACACACACACACACACACACACACACACACACACACACATACACACACACACACACACACACACACACATACACACACACACACACACACACACACACACACACACACACACACACACACACACACACACACACACACAAAGGACAGCGGCATCGATTGGTGTCCACAGGTTTCCACGGAAAGCCTTGAACCAGGTGTGAAGGCCACGGCGGGGCTGGAAGGGAGAGAGAGGGAAGGAGGGAGCGTGGCGGCGGCAGCAGCTTGTGTTAGGGATCGCGAGCGTGACTCACAGCTGAGCGCCTGCTGCTGCTGCTGCTGCTGCTCCCGCCCGCCGGTGCCAGCAGCTCTTCCAGCCCCTTGATGTGCCGCCGCGGCTCTGTGATTTGGTTACAGAAGGTTTCTCTTTCACACTTTTTCAGCTTCAGGTTTAGTGTTTCGCCTCCGATTCATCCTGACGCGGCCTGCCAACCCCTGTGTCCTGTGACGGCCTGGCCTCATGAGCTGCTGGTGTGTCTGCCTCGTACCAGGTGTGTAAGTACTGCGAAGGGGAGGAACGGGGCCGTGGCGGAATGATGAGCTTGAATGGGAGTTAAGGGTGCATGGTGGGGAGGTGGTGGTGGTGATGGTGGTGGGGAGAGGAAGCGGTGTGTGCGTGCGTCAAGCCACTGTCGCGTTACATCCTGGGTTTGGTTTCTTCCGTCATCCGCCTCTTCAGAGCCTTGAGTGGCGCTGATCGAGAGGGCAGATCACATGTGCCTCGAGAGGGTCAGCCACGGCTCACTGCAGCAGCTGTGAAAAGCACGGCGGTGAGGCGGCGGCTTGGTAACAAGTCTCTCATGAGCCAGCTTTGGGGCCCTGCTGCTGCTGCTGCTGCTGCTGACTCATACACTCCTATTCGTCATTCTTTGAAAGGCAAACCTCCCTATTAGCTGCTTGGAACAACACGCGGCTCTCCTCGCCGGTCTTAACAGCAGCTTGTGTTCCGTGCACTGAGTGGCCGCGACGCTGGGTTGTTTACGTGAACGGGTGTATGTATGGTAGTCCGCGTAGCAGCCGTCGGGGCCACGGGGTCGGAGCGAGGCGGGACGGGGTGCGGGGCGCCGAGTGAGTCATGTTCCCTGATCATTATGTACACTTTAGAGAAAGTGTAATGAGCACATCACTCTGAGAGGGAGCGTATGAGCGCCGCCACTCGGCTGTCTCCCTCGAGGGGACTTGGTGATGAGGTGCAGGAAATCAGGCGAAGGAAAGAAGCCTGACAACAAGGCTTGGTGTGGCTTACAAGGGTGGGCGGGTGGGCGGCAGCACCCCTGGTGGCGTCACGCTTATAAACATACATGAGTCCTACTGTGGTTTGACGAGCACCGAGGAAGGACCCCTGCCCCCCTCCATCTCCACGCCCCCCTCCCTGGCCCGGTGCTTCCAACAGGTTCTTTGCGCGGCAGTGAGCAGTGAGCTGGCTGTCGTCAGGTGCTGACAACACCACACAAGCCTACAATAAGGTCACTGCTCGACAACCCGTCCAAACCATTACCCTGCAACACGCCGCCTCGTGCACACCAACACCAACACCAACACAACACAGCCGGCGTAACGCTTACCTCCACGGTGTACAGGATCGTGGAAGGAACACAACTACACCACACATCACCACATGCTGGCAGCCATGCACACACCACACACCACACACAACCTTATCACCTCCTTGGTGGTGTGATTGGTAATTTGATGTTAGGTGACGTCACCGCCTCCACCTGGGCGAGCAGCGACCTTGCCGGTGGCAGTCACGGCCGGCGCGCCTGACTCACTCCGTCATGTACCGACGGCCGCGTCCTCACGCACAGATCTCAAGGCTGCGCTGCGGGCCGCGCCGCCCCGCCCCAGCCCGCGGCATCCCTCACAGGGACTTCCTGGACAGGTGAGGAGCAGTACGAAGCTACACGAGTCACAGCTCCAGTTCAGTCAGCCTCGTGTGTTACACGCACGTGTCATGGCGGTGTACAGAACACAATGCACCACGTTCCTGCGTCGTGTTTGCAGTGTACGCAGCACACAGGCCGTGCACACTCCTGCAACACAGCCTCCACCACACCTTTGGCCGCGACCATCCTCGTCTCGGTCGCCAGGCTGTGATCGGGGGTCAGCCTCTTGTATCATCCCACAGTGCCGCCCACACCACCTAACAGAACGCCTTGACCCACCACCTACACCAATGTCACCCAAGGCGACGGGCCAACCTTTCCATCCATGCTGAGGCCACCACGCCCAGGTGCCCATTCACCCACCTACGAGCTGCGCCCCGGCGAAGACACAACGCCTGCCATGCAGTGATGGGCCGCCTTGGGGCACGGCTGCCAACACACAGGCAACACACAGGCTTGAAGGCATCACCAACACTAAGTCAATACCACAAAGAAGAAAACTCATGTCTTCTTGATAATAGCCTATCAATTGACCTTTACAGCACCACCACACCAATGCTGATGGATATGCTATGCTATGCTGCTATCTTACTACCCATCTCACGCCTTCTATCATGCTGCTTATCCTACCATCTCCCCGTCTCAGTATCTGACCTCCTGCCACCACACTCCCCTCTTCCCCCCATCCCTCCACCCCAGGTTCGAGTACTCCCCCAGAGATGAGTCCGTCACGTGCTCGAGTGTTTGTTGGAAATCAAAACACCGCCGTCCGATCCCTCCCTGGCAGGTGACGTCAGCCCTCGCATGGGAGAGAGAGAGAGAGAGAGAGAGAGAGAGAGAGAGAGAGAGAGAGAGAGAGAGAGAGAGAGAGAGAGAGAGAGAGAGAGAGAGAGAGAGAAGAGGGGAAGGAAAGGGTCTGTGGGTCTGAGGGGTGCGGCCACTGACCCCTCGTGCCCTGCCCCCCTTCCCCCCATCCTCCCAGAGTGAGCCATCCCATCTCTCACTTCGGAGCACATTTTCGCTTCACCCGATAGGACTGACACCGAGTTTAGCCCTTGTGAGGAGAGGCTGTCACTGTCTCCACACACACACACACACACACACACACACACACACACACACACACACACACACACACACACACACACACACACACAAACACACACACACACACACACACACACACACACACACACACACACACACACACACACACACACACACACACACACACACACACACACACACACAAACACACACACACCACAACTGGGTTTCCCCGCACGAAGTTAAATTGTCCTTCACTCACTCCCTTCGCGTCCCCAACACTATTCAGGATCCCACGCCGTCACCCTTAAACTCCCCCTTGACTGGTTGGGTGATTGGGTGAGGCGCGGCAAGGGTGACGGGCTGTGGGTGACTGGCTGTGGGTGACGGGCGCCTATATACCTTATCTCTTCCATCTCTTTAGGTGTAGACAGACAGGAAAAGGAAAGGGGAAAAAAGAGTAATACAGGAAGCATCTCTCGCCTCGACAGCTTAGGGAAAATGATGAAAAGGGGAAGTGAATTAATATTGATGGAAGTGGACTAGTGATTGTTGGTAATTGTATATGGTGGCAGCGGTTGGATAGTAATTATATATGGTGGCAGCGGTTGGATAGTAATTAACTCTCTCTCCTTTGTTCATGAAATACACTTAATTATTCATACAAGGTTTACGTGAATAAATAATGTTAGGTATTACACACTATTATTTACATATATATACAAATACATGAATAAAAATCTGCGTTGTGGAAGCTGGGAATGTGGAAGGTGAGAATGTGGCTGCATGTGGATGAACAACAACGTAGAGTAAGGTGGATAGATGTCAGCATAATACGTCAGCCCGTCACTCATGTGTACTAAGTTAGGATACACTCACCATACACACGCATACAGTAACACCAGGGATGCCCAGATCAAAAGTCAGTTCAGAATCAGAATGAAAAGGAAACCGTAAGAAAACACATAACTTAAAATTTGAACAGGTAAAATAAAGGAACGACGGAAAAGCTGAATAAGGAAAAAAATAAACAGGACTTATAAAGAAAAACAAAAACAATAAATAATACATTAACACAAACAAAGAAAATAATAATGATAATAATTCAAAATGTATACCAATAAGAGTTGAACTATCACAAAACTAATAATAAAATTAAATTTAAAAATATGGACCTCCCCGGCGGGGAATCGAACCCCGGTCTCCCGCGTGACAGGCGGGGATACTCACCACTATACTACCGAGGAGTGAAGGGAAGGGCGAGGTTAGGTGGTGAAGATAAGCGGAAACTATGATGTCCTGTGCCTCTGTTTACTTTAATAGTGGTGGTGGTGGTGGTTGGTGTGGTGGTAGTAGTGTGGTAGTTGGTGTGGATGACCAGGTGTGTGGTGGATGAACAGGTGTTTGGATGAACAGGTGTGTGGATGAACAGGTGTGTGGTGAACAGG
>JAXIVD010009483.1:10000-15313 GCA_036785275.1 Cancer borealis | reverse complement strand
ATATATATATATATATATATATATATATATATATATATATATATATATATATATTATATATATATATATATATATATATATATATATATATATATATATATATATATATATATATATATATATATATATATATATATATATATATATATATATATATATATATATATATATATATATACATATATATATATATATATATATATATATATATATATATATATATATATATATATATATATATATTTTATATATATATATATATATATATATATATATATATATATATATATATATATATATATATATATATATATATAGTACCCAGGGGTACCCAACCGAAGGTTGGCCTTATGTCGGACAAATATAGAAGTTTGCAACAACAATCATATATATATATATATATATATATATATATATATATATATATATATATATATATATATATATATATATATATATATATATATATATATATATATATATATATATATATATAGGATTGTTGTTGCAAACTTCTATATTTGTCCGACATAAGGCCAACCTTCGGTTGGGTACCCCTGGGTACGTTACCGGCTTTGGTCCCTCTTTCTACTGCTGAGAAAGTTGACCTCTCTTGGACATCCCCCTGAGCTCGGAAGCTGGGGGTCTATTCGAGGTAGCGAACTCGAAAGAAAAGTTTGTTGTGCGGGAAATCGATTTTTATTTTTTTTATTTTATTTTTTTTATTTTTCTTTTTCTTTATAGTTTACATTTTTTTTTTTTTTTTTTTTTTTTACACGGTCGGGAATTTTGTCCTTCCGAGGTTATAAATATAAGTGTGTTACCGAGGTATGACTGTCTCGGCACAGGCGTAGGTATCACCAGCGGATAACTGCTGTGGGAGGTGGAGGAATCACCGAAGGTTGGCCTTATGTCGGACAAATATAGAAGTTTGCAACAACAATCCTATTTGTCCTTGCTGCGGCCAACCTTCGGTTGGGTACCGAGGTTGGCCGTGGCCAACCTGACCTTAAAGAGTTTCTGGCGGAGGAGCAGTCCGAGCTTCCTAAGAGGGAGCCTTGGAAGCCGGTATTCGCACAGCTCTTGATGACCGCCTCTCCCTAGCATTGGATGGGAGGAGGGAGTTAAGATCTGTCATAAATAACAAACTGGTAAACAAACAATGGAGAATGTTCCCTTTTTATTGTACAACACAAAAAACTTAGGTGCTGGGGAATGCCAGAAGGATCTGCGTCTTTAATGAGTACAAACTCGAAAGGCAATCTGGCCCCGGGTTAGAGGTCTTTGCGTAACCGGGTGTATGAAGAGCTGACCTTGAGGTGTAGTAGACTTTGTTAAGTACCTATTGATGTTCGACACTGGGCAGAGTTGGTTTCTGGCCAGGGGTCGGATGACTACTGGAGGAAGAGTGCGGTCTGCAGTGTGGTTCTTGTAAAGGAATCCTGGTCGTACCGCAATTACGATGGAGCCGTCTCGTCGGTGCGAGATACCCTCGCGAGAGAAGGCTGCAATTTCCGCTCCACGGTTATCCGTTGCTAGAGCTATGAGGATGAGGCATTTGTGGAGTAAGCCCTCTTCCTCCTGAAGCGCGGCTGACGGAGGAACTGGAGTACCTTGGTAAGATTCCAACGGAGTTCCGGGAATCGTCTAGGTGGCCTCTCGAGGAACAAGGACTTTAGTAGAAGGGTAAAGTGTGGATCGGAGAGATCCAAACCAGTGGCCTCTTTTAGCGGGAGAGCTAAAGCTGACTTTTATGCAGCAATGGTCTGTGATGCGAAGTTCTTCTGAAAGCGTAGCCATCTTATAAAGTCAAGGAGGAGTGGTAGAGATAAGGTCGTTATGGGCCTGTTCCTTATCCACTCTTGAAGAGCGCGTCAGGCATGCTCTTGCTGTTGGCGTGTGGATTTTCGGAATCCTTTAAGTAGGGATTCTGCGACTTCTTCTCCGAATCTCCTGCTGAAGGAGTGCAGTAAAAAAGCAGAGCGACCCATCGAGCAGATGGAGACCATGGTGCAGTGTGGGTCCTGTTGCCCGCCTTCTGGCTGGGGGGATGGAGAAGATGTAGCGAATCTTTCATCCAGGACCTCAGCTGAGTCTGACGGGCCGATGCTGAACGTGGGTCCAGGATTAGGATGAGAGTCCCCTTGAAGCTCTGGATTTGAGGTAAGAGCTGGTCGAGCTCTTACCTCGAGTAAAGGTAGACTCTGCCATCTGTCCCAATGGGTGGAGAGAACATCCACCGCTGCTCTTTGAAGAAGTTGTTTTAGTTCTGGACTCAACCTCTTCTAAAGTTGTTGTTGGGGAATTCCCTGAGGAATGGAGTCAGCGAGCGTTTGTAGAAGCGAGTTAGGGGAAGAAGTTGAGCTGCGAACGCTAACCGACCCAGGAGGCTTTCTAACTCTGATTTGCAAGAATGACCCTGGCTGAGGATTATGGAGCACTGCTCTCGTATCTTGTCCGCGTTGAGTGGTGACAAAGACGCTGAGTCGGTCACTGAGTCCCAAAGAAATCCGAGCCATTCCTTCTGCTGGCTTGGGACTGGCCGTGATTTTTCGAGGTGGATCAGAAAGCCGTATTCTTGGAGGACGAAAGCTGTTCGAAGGATAGCGTTTGAGCATGCTCTGGCTGTGTTGTCCCAGACGATCAGGTCGTCCAGGTAGCTCAGTACATTTATGCGTTCTGTGCGCAGCTGGTAAATGATAGGACGAAGCACAGAAGTGAACACGAGGGCGGCGATGTTCAGGCCGAAGGGAAGACAGGTGAACTCGAACCGCTTCCCGTTGACTTGGAAGCAAAGGAATCTTCGCATTAATGGATGCATTTTGATGTGAAGATATGCATCGCGAATGTCTAGACATGCCATCCAAGCGCCGTGAGGAAGGATCTGTCTTAAGCGCTGGTGGCCCGTGAAGCGGGTTGACAGTGGTTTGATGTGCTTGTTCACAGATCTCAGGTCGAATACCAGACGTAGTCCGCCTGAGCCTTTGGGGACCGTGAAAATCCGGGAAGTATGGCACATCGAACGACTGCTTTGGATGATGGCTCCTTTGTTGACATATTCCTTTATTAGGGCCATGCATTCGTCGTTGACTTGGACGTTGTCGTTCCATGGTGCTAGCTTGGGAGGTGACTGAAAATTTAGGCTCAAACCGTCTCTGATCACCCAATAAACCCAGCGAGGGGGTGTTCGCCATTTTGGTTCGAACGCTGCTAGGCGGCCTCCGACTTCCAAGTCCGTCCTAGGGTTTAGTGGGAGGAACATTTCTCTTGGTGGTGGTTCCCTTGGTTGGCTCTGAGGGCACCTTGGCCTGCTTCCCACCATATGTGTTGCTCTTTCCTCCTTTGTACCAGAATTTGCCGCCTCCAACTTTGGAATGGTTGTTCTTTGCTCTCGGAGCGTAGGAGGAGAGCCGCGTTGGTTTTGTCGGCTTACGTCGTGTTGGTGAGGAAGGCGCAGATTTAGCGGCTGGTGCAGGAGCACTGGTGGATGGTTTGTGTGGAGAATTCTTATGAAATTGAGTCCATTTGGAGTCCCGGTAGGGTTTTTTAAATGGACGATCCCTTATTAAGGCTAACTGTCGGCCTTCTGGTTTCTGAAGCGTTGCTTCGATTGTGGCTGCTGCCGACTGATGGAATAGTGTGGGGCCGGAAGGTAGAGGGAGTTCCTGTATCGCAACCCGTACGTCTGCTTGAGGCATGTCTTGGGTGGCTAACTGGATCATGTTGCGGCGGTGGTGGACTGCTCTGGTGACTTGATAGTCCATATTACTGTCGATGTCTTTTTGGAAGACATCGACTACCGCTTTGATGACCCTAATTTGCTCTGGGCTGAAAGTGTGGGAAGGCCAGTGATGTTATCTAAAAAGAGCCATGCCAGTTTAATTCCAAGGGCAGAACGGGCGGCCCGCCGATACTCATGATCAGTGTCCCGTTCTTGTTTGAGGGGTTCCCTCGTAGTACGGCCGTCTCGGTAACCCTTGCGGAGATGGTGGCTTGTTGGTGATAAACACTGTATCCAGAAAGTCAACCAGCTGTTGGAGTTTAGGGCCGGCAGATCGTAGAGGGACGTGTGGACGAAGAGGCAGACGTTTTGATTAATCGCCGTAGCCTTTTGCCTGACAGACGACATCGGCATATTCCTCCATGGTCTCTATCTGATTGACTGTGAAATCATTATCCTGAGAGTCGTGTTCTTGGACATGCCAATCGAGACCGAAGTTGTGCGTATCTCCTGTTTGAATGATACGGTTTAGGCATCGAAGATGGTCGCGTTGGGATTGAGAGTGGTCTTTTTCTGTCCCAACTCTACTAAAGCGACTAATGTATTCCAATGCTGGATACTCGGAGGGGTCTAGGAAAGCAATGACTTGGCGGTTATTCCTCCTGGCCAAGTGGAGGGAGCGCCGAGGCAGGATTGGGAGATTTCGTGCTGATAGGCCGGTGTCGTCGAGTCGTGCGTCCGGTGACATGTAATAATAGGTTAGCTCGGGGCGCAACTCCTCTGTTCCTTGAGATTGGGATGTCGAGGGGTTTGGGCCAGGGTTTACCTGTGTGTCTGCAGGTCCTGGGATAGGAGCATCAAAGGCCAGTTTGGTTGGGGGCGTCCAGCCCAACGGAGGAGGGCAAGCTTTAGTGTTAGGAGCCCGTAGTTGTCCCGGTTGCACTTCGTCCTCACTATCTGAACCGATCAGTTGGAGGGTTCTGGAGGAGCGATTCGCCAAAGTGGTGGGCGATTGGGAGCGAGAGGGTGCTGGACTCCTGAAGTATCGAGAGGAAGAGTCTTCCTCTGAGCTGTAGCGGCAGGATTGGGGGGATCCAGTAGGAGTTCCCTTCCGGTAAGAGTCATCGCGTAAGGAGCAGCTGTTGCTCCGTGACTCCGGGTGCCGGTCCTGCGGAGAGCGACTAGCTGAGTAACGCCCTCTCCGAGAGTGCCTTCTGCTGCGTGAACGCTCTCTATGTTTGAGCCTCCGGCCATCGGGGCTCTTCGAGCTTTTTCTGGCGTGGTGATTGTGCCTTGCTCTTTCTTGGAGCTTTTTAAACTCACGAAATTCGTGGAAGTCGAGAAGTAGAGACGGAGAGGGAGAACGGGACCTTTCCTGTCTGGGATAATTTCTTGGCCGTTTGGAGTTAGGTTCTCTGGGAGAAACGTGAGAGCTCGCGTGGGCGGAATTGTCATGATGGCGCTTGTGAGGTTCGTAAGAGGGCGAAGATGACCTTTCTCTGGAGGAGTGGCGAGGTGGGGTTACTGATGCTCGTCGACTTTCGGAGCGAGAGCAAGGAGTTTTAGTGCTTGACCTCCGTGAATCCGGTTGG
>JAXIVD010009482.1:0-12500 GCA_036785275.1 Cancer borealis | reverse complement strand
CTCTCGGTGGCTTATCCTCAACACACATGAAATAACCGATATAAGAATCTAGATACGGTGATAAGATAACAAAGCAAACGAGTCCCTTGATCTGACATTGTTTCCCTGCTCAGTACTCAGAGCAACTCAGACCGCTGATTCCTCCTTCCCTTCGCTCTCCCTTCCCCTTACTTCACCTCCTCCATGTCTTAAACCAAAATTCATAAGAACCACACGGTAACTCAGAGGTAAAAGAACCAGTCCTATATCTAGAGGAGAGAGGAATGATGGTTCTACTATAGAGGAATTCACCACTATGGCGCAGGTAAGGAGAACAGTAGACTAATTAATATAAGGAAGTCAGTCAGGTGAGCTGCCTGATGTGCTGTGTCACTAACTCAAACACTTACCAGTATAGCATTAATTTAGTAGTAAGAATATACCTCGTGAGTAAATTCGAAAATACTTCAATTACAAAAAATGTTAAAGGTTTTTTTTTTGTGCATATTATTGTCCGCATCTTTTCTCTTCCTCTCCATTCCGTCATTCGTTCATCAACCCCTACCAGAGGAGTAGTGGCGTGCGGGTGCGGATGTGGGTGTGGGTGTGGCGGCTGTGGGTGGTGGGCGCGCTGCAGGAGTTCGTGGAGGTGTGGTGCACGGCATGGCTGGTGGACAAGTTCCGGTCGCCCTACCTGTGTCGAGTGTCAGTGACGGATGGACGGTGGTGCATGGTGCCCTCCCTCACCCAGGCTGCAGTAAGTCACCCTTCAGGTTTACCTTCCCTCACCCAATTCTAGAGGTCACCCATCATTCTTTCCCTCCCGCATCCTGATCTAGATAAGTCACCCTACAGTCTTATCCTCCCTCACTCAGGCTATAGTAAGTCACCCTTCAGTCATACCTGCCGTCACCCAAATATAGGTAAGTCACCCTTCATTACTTTCCTTCCTCACCCAGACTGCATTGTCTTTCTTCATTCTCTCTTTCCCTCATCCACTGCAGTAGATCAGTATTAATTTTTCCCTCCCTCACTTAGGTGTAACCCTTCTTCTCTCCATCCCTCAATAAGTCCCTCCCTTACCCCTTTCTCACTGTAATAATGATCCTATCCCCTCTAATCCTCAGTCCTCACTCCACCCAGGCCCGCCGCGTGCCCGCTTGGATGTGTCAGTATGATCCTTGGTGTGGGGAGCTGGTCTTCCTCGAGACAACACCGCCCCTCATCACACGCTTCACTGTGCTCCTTACTGCCCTGTTCATCTCCTTGTTTGCGGTGTGGGCTCCACGCCTCCTCACGTACAGACCATCACGTCCACTACTTGTGTGGGCACGAGTAAGAATCATTGTCTGGGTTTTGTTGATAGGGCTGGTTTATAGGTAGGCTCAGGGGTATAAGGCATTTGCATGGATTGAAGATTAAATAACAGGTTTATCTAATCTTTATCTCAGCTGGTGCCTTGCCTCTTGTAGTGCATAAATTAAGGGCAAATGAGGTCAAGAAATCTGATAGCATCCATTATCTTGGAGACAACCTTATAAGAACTACGTGTTTCTCTTCTTCCCCTGGGCAGCACCACACCCCCCGCCGCTTGCTGGTGCTGGTGGCAGTGAGTGGCGTCCTCCAACTCACCCTTGACCACTGCCTCTTTGCTCTCATGCTGCCACCTCGCTTCCTCCTGAGCCGCCTTGCCTCCCTGCTCTCCTTCACCCTTGCCCAGCTCCTCATCACAGCAGCTCTAGTGAGGCAGGTGAGGAAGTCCACGCTACCACTTCATACCAAACCACACCACCACCTCCACCGCATTGCTGTTCCATCCACCATGACAGGAATTACCACAGTACAGGAGAAAAGGGAAGTTTGTGAGGCAGCAGTTCCCCACCCAAGAACCTCAGATCACTCACCCCACACAACTTGATGCCACTCATCTCATTGTTACACCTAAGGCTTCCTCCCTCTATCAAACCTTAAATAAGCAGAGCACTTCATGAGCCCAAAGTAATTTTTGTTGGTCACATGCAATATGCTATAGTTTGAACTTTCATGCTATTCATTAAGAGAGCACTGTTGCACATACATTTTAGTGTCAAGTGCAAAATAATGACCAGATGATATGCAATACAATATTTCATATCTATTTGTCTGTATATCTCACTTATATTCCCATTAAAAGGGACTAACTAGCCTTGATTAGGCATTTAGGATTCAAGAGAGACTTTTCTCTCACCTCCCATATTCTTAGGAGAGAATACAGAGGAGGAACTTTCCAGATCCCTCGCTGTCCCTTTTTTGTCGCTTTTAACAATCCACAAGGAATATGGTGGTTATATTCTTGCAGCTCCCACTACAGAACTACAATATTTCCAATATTATGAAACTATCAGCCCATCACTAAAGTCTAGTTAAGTATGCTAACTACACCATAGCTACAAACCATTAGTTAATAAGCTCCTCAATGTCACATCACATTTCCTTGTGTACCTGAAACATATCAGTTAATTCTGCAATAAAAATTTACTTCAAATTCCCCAACTACAGGAGCTGTACTACACTACCCACTGGAAATAAGGATACACCACAAATCCCAGAACCTACTTGTGACTAACCTCATGTAAGGAAGGACAAACTCAGGTCACTGGATAAACTTAGTAGGGTCTGAAATGGTAAGATACAAACCAGTTATATTTCATGACCTAGTTTTTATTTAAATGTTTGTGAAATTGAATGATTACTTTTCACTCTACATAACATAACATCCTCACTTAAAGGTATTAGTTATTGTAACTCTGCCTTTAATAAACTCAAGCAAATCTGATGACTATCAACTTAGCATATATGTACTCAAATTCTCAAAACAAAACATTTAAAAGGCACTTATGATCATAGTGGCTACGTCATTACTTAAAAGGCTTTCATGTATTTACAGTATTATATGGAATTTTTTTCAATGTGTGTGTGTGTGTGTGCGCGCAAAATTATCCCCATATTAAGTCCATGTCAGATTATCCAATCTTTTTAACTTATACATGAAGTTCATTCACTTAAAGAAGGTTTCCTCTCCATACATCATTAACAACATGGACAGAGAAACTAGTGCATCCTGATAATCAAAAACAGAACCAAGTGCATCCTCGATTTTGAAAGAAACTCTAAGCAAGTTTTATCAATATACATGTGAAATTTCTTACTCAAAGATACACTATAAGATAACCTTGTCTCTGTATGATTCTCTTGGCTGAAATATTGTTTTAAAGATCTGTGTCAATGCCTGAATAAATGTTAAAACTAAAATGTTCAATAACCTATAAGGGTGCGTCCACACGGTCGAACACTGTCCATCGGACAAAACACTGTTACCATATCATACTGAGTAGCAGGATCAAGTCATAAACATAGAATCAAGGAAAACTGTTCTGGTAGTAGTTTGTTGCCATATCAGTCTTCCTTGACTCGTGTTTGTTCAACATACATGTTTCTGATACATGTTTCTGATAAATGTGAAACCCTATCTTCTTTAATACTTTTTAAAAAATGTCTTAAATTAATTGCATTAATAAACTCCTCTCTAGAGGAATAAATTGTTTTATAAAACGTTTGCTAGTTTGAAATCATGATTCAAAACTTAAATCAAATTACATGAGAAGTAGACTGAAAATACTCGTGTGTGCTCTGTTATCCTGTGAAGTATTCTCATGTTTGTGTGAATTGAAGTCTGAATATAATCCTGTTTATGTAAAGGTAGCACATTGCACATAATGTAGAAAGGAACAAGGTACAGGGAGGACTAAGGAAGGGCTGGATCACAATGGATACAGTTCAGCAAGTATAGGTTTTAGGTAGTGCAAGGTTTTGATAATTGCATACTCTTACTATACTATTGAAGTTCCTTGGGACAAAACGGGAAGCAAGAAGTGTTATTATTTTGGAGGGCATAAATGTTTTGAGGTAAACTGCACTGAGCCAATGGTCATTTCTTATGGCTTAGATAAGTTTGTTCATGGCTAATGTTTGCTGCACCAGCAGTGTTTGTCTCTCATGGCTTGGTCCATGTTAATTTCTCCGTGTTTCCAAAGATTTCAGCTTTACATCAGAAATCAAAAATGTAAAACTTATTAAGTTGTTGAAGAAATCTTAGAGAAGAAAAAAAAAGTCAGTACAGTGGTGAGATGTACTACACTGTTTAACCGACACAGGTAACCATTTCTGGTTCTGCTGTCGCCTAGTTCCATTATTAAGTATTTGCTGGTGTCACCCTAAGCCTTAGACATTATATGTAATCAAACAAAAACAAAAAATAAAACATAATTATAAAAAAAAAATTAGGAAAGAGGACTGCAATGGTAACTACATAGACAACAGACTCGAAAACTCAGCTGGACCACAGGTAGGAGTATTGATGTTGTGTTATGTCCTCCAGAATGTTCTAAGTAAGCCAGGGTTCAATTACACCTATTACCAAGAAATTATTTCCCAATATATTTGTTTTATAAGGATTACTTCCAGATGAAATATCTCAAATTCAAAAGACTCAAGCATTGTATATAAATACCACGAAGCATACAAGTTTGGTGCTAGGTTCCATTATCTGGCCATTGGGACTGTGGGTGGTTATTTATCAAAAACTAGAGGGAGCCAGGAGGTACAAGGCATGTGGTGGAGGGACATATTGCAAGTTGGGCAGTGCTTGGAGGGACAACTAAAGTGTGCAACATCAACTTTGTGGTCGGTTGTTGAGCACTGTATTCACTTGAATTAGTCAATACCTAAGTAAGCTCTTACAGCAGAAAATGTTGCACAATACATAGAAAAGTAGCATCCTCTGCATATCTACATAGTATTTTTCTTCATCTCTCCCTTGTATTTTTAGACTGCATGATAAGGTATGGAAAATTTTTTTTTTTGACTGTCCCTGAGTTGCTTAAACCTGCAAATGCATTGAGGAGCAACATACTATATGGCTAAATATATACATATAAACTAAAAGTATTAACTGTTTATTAGAAATGTATAACTTCATCTTGAAATGTTTGTTCTACTCATATTTTAAATATTGATCAAATAAATTTAATTAATATTTACACAAGCAAATTAATTGAGCTTTTATAATTTTGAGGCATATGGTGTTCAGCCATTATTCTACGTATTAAAAACAATACTATCCTAAGTCACTCAACCTTTCTCCACATTATGCATGTTATTGGGATGGATGGGAAGTTTTAACTTTCAATATTTCATCGGCAACCTTGTTTGTGTGCCTGTGGCAGGTTGGAAGTTATAGTGTGACTGCAGCTGCCGCAAATACGGTTCAATTGGCATCAATATCGTGTTACTTCTTGGGCAATAACTAACTCTGTTACAGCACTTCCCTCTCCACTACCGCCACCACCTCAGACCTTAAAACACAATAAAGTTGGCACACAAACAGATTAACAGTAACAGATATCACAGCAACTTCAATCAATGTTTAGCACTGAATAAGCTTACTGTTATTATTCTATTCTATTTGTACATGTTTGAATTGTGTTAGTCTTTCAATTATAAATTGGGTGCAACCATATTCAGGAACTTAATAGCAAGTTCATATCCTAAGAAACAGGCAGCATTAGCAGGGAAGGCTCGGATCATGACAGGGGCAGCTCCCTTAAATAGGGCTTTTGGTCCCTCGGTCTTCATGATGTCCACAAACACACTGCGAATCCCATTTGGATACTTGCCCTCGGGAGCTAGAATATTAATGTCTCTTAATTTTGCATTATTGTACCAGCTTAATTACTATTGAAAGCAAACTTCAAATAATGATTACAATATATAACTCTTTTACTCATCTTATGATAAAAACTTACATTTATAAGCCTGTCAACTATTTTGTGTAACCTTTCTTTTCCACCATGATATTGAATCATATTCTTTGGGATAAATTAGCAAGTATCTTGCATTACAAATATATCCTTACTGACAAACTTTTGCAAAACTTAGAACCATCAATTATTCTCAACAACTTTCAAACCAATAAAATATTATCATCAAATTGACCTTCCAGTACTTGTTTTTTGCTCATCTGTTATTTTCATAAATTTTGGTATCATATATGTACAAATAACCAGTGATTACATATGAACTCAAATCAATTTTCAAAGAATGCTTTTGTTGTTAGAAATCTACCTTTATACCTGGTTTAAATTCCCATTAAAAGGTGTAAACAAGACAAGGCAATTAAGGTTCTGGGAGACTTTACTCTCCCCTCTCTTTCTGTGTCCTGTCTTCTCGTAGCAGAAAATATAGAGGAAGGGCTTCCAAGACCCCTCACTCCATCCCTTTTAGTCACCTTTTACGATCTACCTGGAATATGGTGTTAGTGTTCTGGCACGCCGACCACAGGGTGTTAGAAATACAAAACTATAATGAAGTTGTCAGTCACTCACCTGTCTGCAGCCTGCTCTTGAGGACATCAGGGCCAATAGCCACCAACCAGTTGAGCATTCCAGCAATGCCACCAGCCACTACTATGCGTAAGGGACCCAGTTCTCCCTCCTTACCAACAGGTGCCATTGAACGCTTCAGCCACTCATAGGACATAAAATACATCCCTGATGCAGGGACATCTGAAAGTGGGTTCAATAACATAAATTTTTTGTTTTCCTTTCATCTGTTTATCACCATTTGTGTTGTGGCAATACTTATTTCTGGTCTCTTGTAGCATGGGTCTACATACACATCAAGTATAGATTAATAGATCTAGCTGTCCAACACACACACACAATTCACAATTCAAGTGGAAAGGTGACAGACATACCTCTGAGAAGTGTGGCGCAGGTCCCCTTGTAGATGCTGCGGATGCCTCCTTGCTTGTAGAGCACCTTCACCACATCAATGGGACCATTGTACAGCTTTGGCCCTGAACTGGTAGCTTGAACCTGCAAAAATAACATCATGGAAGTCTAAAGTATATCAAGTACAAAATACACCTCAACCAATCTGCTGTTTTCTTCATAACATAAAATCACACCAAGAAGTAAAGATCCAGTGTATTTCTACAAAAAATGTAACTTAGATATCTATCCTTTTTCAACCCACATAAAGACCATAGTCCATTAGCAATAGACTGTTGACACAAAGCAAGATTAATACACATATGACATGGATCTACACAGATGTACCTGGCCACCCTAACACCCTTTCAAAGCAGATCACCAGGAAAATTATTCCCTTTGATGTAACCTTTGATCTCACTACACTAGATAAAATATAGACAAAACTAGTACAATAGGTAAATATTTTCAAATAACAATCAATGCATAGTTAACATGAGTAATCAAAATGCATAACCAACTTCAAAAAGAAAATGTACAGATTTCATAAGAATATAAACATTATGGAAACAAGTAACATTCATACCAGTGAAGTGTGATATTCAAGTAATATAAATGTAGCTTAATATCCAAGTAACCCTCACCTGTAGCAAGCACTTGATCCTCTCACCGGGGGTCATGATAGCAGTGGTAAACACTCCTGATAACATGCCAGCATTGAACAGCTGGACAGCAGTAAGCTTCTCGTCCGGGTGAGACTGCTGGAGCTTCTTTCCAATGCCAAAACCCAGGAAGCACACTGCAAACATGGGTGTGACTCCCACCAGGGGTGCAGCCATGCCTACAGAAGGAGAGGGAGGAAGATAAAGGTAAAGTGAGTGAAGGCAACTGATATATTCAATGAAAAATAATTGCAGTTATAACTTTGTGGCAAAGGTATCAACTAAATTTCCTAATGTGAAAAGTATTACCATATTTGTTAGCCCTTTAAACTTTTCTTTATGTGGTCAAATGTTTCTTCATTGTTAGATGTCTATATTTATATCTTTATACTTTCTACTGGAGCAATGAAAGCTGCAGGTTTGATGAGGCGTGTAGTAGGATGTTTGATGTAACAAATATCATATGTCTATTGATAAAATAAAGAAACA
The DNA here is from genome assembly GCA_036785275.1 of Cancer borealis. NCBI lineage: Eukaryota > Metazoa > Arthropoda > Malacostraca > Decapoda > Cancridae > Cancer > Cancer borealis. The sequence goes on along the minus strand of JAXIVD010009482.1, from coordinate 4,561 downwards.
TTGAGATCTGTCATCAGCTGATCATCATCGCACCAACATTATCATCCATATCATCGTTTCACCATCAGTAATTAAAATGAAGCACAATCAAAGTTTATTTCTACATACCATCTATTAATGTAATCCACAATGATATGGTAATGAGTGACGTCTGTTATACTGTTATGATGCACTACTTTGATACGAGAAAGGACATTGATCTCGCCTTTACAAGTGTGCAGTAAAGCTAGGTAGATGTGTGTGACTGTGTATGAGTCCAGTTTGTGAGTAAATGTAAGGCTCATTTCACCAGGACTTATCATCTTTTCTGTCTATAAACACTAATCCTCTTGGAATCACCTTTATAAAGGCCAAAGAACCCTTCATTTCGAATGGTCTTCAAGGCACAATCCCACGTTCCAGCATAAATAGCTTTTTCTCCTGCTGCTGGTAGTGGCTGAGTCTGTAGTCTGACCTGCAAAATAAAAATAAAATAAGTTGACATATATATTGGTGCTATCTTCTTTAATGACAAACCACCACTAGTACTGCTTCGTAGACATTATGAGATACAAAAAGGTATATTATAATGAACTGTCAAGCTTAAGAAGCTATAAAATCCCATAAACAATTGATGGGAGTAATACAAGTCCATTACGAGCAGCACATGAGAAAAATATACAATAAATCTTTCCAGTTTAACATCCACCGGCCACACCCACACTAAAGAAGCAGTACAGTAGTGGATTGAGGCATGTTCTTCACATTTGACTGTACAACTGATGTGAGAGTGGAGACTAAACACACACTAAGATCCTCTCAAATGTGTGATAATTCTCTCTTGTCAAACTTCTATGATGTGCTATACCACACGTTTAAAATAATATCAATGATGATAAAAAAAAAAAAAAAACATACATAAACGCAGGTAACAAGAGTTTTAAAGTTTAAGATCTGCCGAGAAAACTGTATATCATTACACTGCTTACACCAACAACATATATGAGTGGATGGAACATTATCTTTTATCTAGCGTGATTGCGTAAGTCTTAAATGACAATTTATCACCAATAGTAAGCAAGTGAGTGAAAGAGAATTAAGTAAGCACCATACATCAAAGGTAAATCACGTGCAACAGTTCTGAGCAAACTAAAGTTTTTACACAAGGCGGGAGATTTGTCGAGTCACCATACAGCTGATCCCGCTGATATCTGCTATGTTTGCCCCTGAGACCTGCTGAGTGGTGATGCGCATAGTGTGGTTCAGCAGCTCAGTGTGTTAACCCCTGAAGTTGGAGTGAGCGACTCTCTATCACCCTAGTGACCAAGACAGTACCGATTTCAGGTCATTTGCATCGTCGGTAGTATTGTATCTACGTGGAACCGGACCTGCACACACATAAATGGCATATAATAGCTAATTAAATTATACTAAATATTTCTTCGTTATCCAGTTTGACAACATTTGATTCACAACTGAACAATGCAAGATTAGAAAGTTCCATGAATAAGTATACTGCAATACTTGCCCACCTTTATGAGGTGTAGTGCGAGGAAAACAAGGAGTGTTTACTGCAAGGATAATATCAAGGTTGTCAACTCTCCTTCTCTCTCTCTCTTTATCTATTTTTCGATCTATTTACTCTCTCTCTCTCTCTCTCTCTCTCTCTCTCTCTCTCTCTCTCTCTCTCTCTCTCTCTCTCTCTCTCTCTCTCTCTCTCTCTCTCTCTCTCTCTCTCTCTCTCTCTCTCTCTCTCTCTCTCTCTCTCTCTCTCTCTCTCTCTCTCTCTCTCTCTCTCTCTCTCTCTCTCTCTCTCTCTCTCTCCACACACACACACACACACACACACACACACACACACACACACACACACACACACACACACACACACACACACACACACACACACACACCTTTGCAATGCACTACTAAAATCAGTTTCACAATCAATCTTTTTCTTTTATTGTCCAATGTTGACTAACATTACTAATGAATAAGTAAATAGATAAATAAATATAATTTTGTAAAAAATATGTTCTTTCAGTTTTACGAGCAGTAACCAACTGCACACAACTGCATGAACTGAACGAACAAAACATTATCCATTCCAACAACAGATGAAATAAAGAGGCACTATATTACCCATAGCAACACAGCTTCATGATAAACATGATTTAACAATTAACATTACAACCTTGATGGTGTCCAGCGGCTGTCCAACCACCACGGTGCAGGACCCCCCGACGCCTCCTGCTATGAAGTCTTTGATTCCTGATGATGGCTTTGCAGACATGGTGATTAATGTTCCCGTCTGGGTAGCGAGCGCACCTATAGAGCGGTGTGAGGGTGCCAATAGCACAGCGACACCACTAGTCTAGTCTAGTGGCAGCAAGGTGTTCCTAGGTAGGTGAGGGGGTGGCCGGTGAAAGCCGGCAGCCACTATGATGCCAGATACCGATAAAACTTACGGAAGATGAATATAATATAATCCAATGTTACCATGAGGAAGTGGTTCTTCGACATGTGTGTGTGCAATTAAGGAGCAAATTACGTAAACCACATGCCACTTCCATAAAACCAAATCCTCACACCCAACACACTACGGCAGGTCACACGGATCCCGCGAGTGTAATAAAGAAAAAAGAAAAAAAATGTGAAAGCAAGTACAATCTCCTGTTGTCCCAGAATAATTCAACAGCAGTGTATGTTCGCAGATATTGGGTATCATTAGGCCTATCTTTTGGGTGGAGAATGTGAGGCAGGGGGGTAGGGGGAGGCGGGGAATAGCGGTCACGTGCTCAGTTGTGGTGGAAGGTGCCAGTATCTGGAGGTCATCAAGAGTGGAGTCCAGTTCACTCTCGCTCAGTTGGGGACGCGGAGGATAGTGAACACCCAGGCACCACACACACCAAGGCGGCAAGTGTGGTATTACATTATCCATTATCACATGCAAAGGAACCTCATAGACCCCGGTAGGTGAGTGAACCTTTGTTATTATTATAAAAACATAATCTGACACTGACCGCTACCATCGTGATTAACCACAATTATTTACTATGCAAACATCGCGACAATCAACTCGACAAGCAAATCAATAATTCCGTAACCGAGAAACAGGCCGCGCAGTCAAGATGATGACACAGCCTCTCAATTCCATGCAGTGCCCTCGATTCAATTATAGTGAGTTGATATGCTGTGTAAGGTTTCCTCTGCCGACCTGCCCTACAACCTCTTCTAATGAGTTTGGGAAAGAAACTAGATCACACGTAATAAAGACAATAACATCAAAAGTAATGAATAATTAATCTTTTAATATATTCAATTATTCAATATTTATCAATTCAATTTATATATAAATTTAATTGTCCTTCCCCCTCACGTGAAGATGTGTCCATTGAAAGGAATGTAGAAAAAAAGATAGATATGATTATAGTAAATATATACAATTAGAAGAAGGGAAGGACGTTTAATGACTTTTTTTAACCTTGACACCAGTCACCATTTGCGTGACTGACCTGACGCGTGTAACGGTACCCAACACTATACAGAAATATAGGATTATTTTACAGAATGACTGTATGTATATATGTAGATTGGTAGGTACGTTAGGTGTGGACGGAAGGAGGCGGATCTTATTCATATCACGCCATGTAGTACGTCACACATCACAAGGCCTCCGTTAGATGCTTAGATTTACAATTGTAATCAATCAATCATCCCTACAACATACTATTTAATGTATTTCCATAGCTTGTCATGTACAACGCATTAGGACATGTATTATTCTATCTTATAAGTAGAATCTCACTTACTATAGTAAAGTACTTAGAGTAAGATAATTAGGAATATAATTTCTATGTTCAAGACGGTAACCCGCCAATATTTCTGCTGTCAGCATCTTTTGACTGCGCGGCATCTCCGGCAGGCAGAAGCTCAACGGCGAAGGGCTACACGCGTTATGTTTGGGTGGGGCGTAGTAGTACCTCTCTGGGGGCGTAAGAGCAAATTGAGAGGAGTACATCACGTACTCTACGTGTGCACGGGTGTGTGTATGCGTGCCTTGTCTGGGCTATCTCCCTTTAGAAGGATATATATATATATATATATATATATATATATATATATATATATATATATATATATATATATATATATATATGTAATATATATATATATATATATATATATATATATATATATATATATATATATTGTATATATATATATATATATATATATATATATATATATATATATATATATGTATATATATATATATATATGTATATATATATATATATATATATATATATATATATATATATATATATATGTATATTATATATATATATATATATATATATATATATATATATATATATATATATTATTATTATATATATATATATATATATATATATATATATATATATATATATATGTATATATATATGTATATATATATATATATATATATATATATATATATATATTATATATATATATATATATATATATATATATATATATATTATATATATATATATATATATATATATATATATATATATATATTATATAT
>JAXIVD010009481.1:10000-15320 GCA_036785275.1 Cancer borealis | reverse complement strand
CTCTTTCCTCTATTTGTATTCTTCTCTCCCTGCTCTATCTCTCTTCTCTCTCTCTCTCTCTCTCTCTCCTCTCTCTCTCTCTCTCTCTCTCTCTCTCCTCTCTCTCTCTCTCTACTCTCTCTACTCTCTCTCTCTCTCTCTCTCTCTCTCTCTCTCTCTCTCTCTTCTCTCTCTCTCTCTCCTCTCTCTCTCTCTCCTCTCTCCTCTCTCTCTCCTTCTCTCTCTCTCTCCTCTCCTCTCTCTCTCTCTCTTCTGTTCCTCCTTCCTAATCTTTAACTCTTCATCCTCCTGTTCTCTATCTCTCTTCGTTCTCTCGCGACTTTCCTGCATAAATACCCTCCATTTGGCGCTCATGTTTACGTATTTTAATGAATTTTGCTTTTTAATCTTTTTGATGAATACAAGATGTGGGTGAAATCTTATGTGGCTCCCAAGCAATATTTACTGTGCATTTTCGCTACGCCCATTTACCATCCACGCCCGCACACACACACACGTACACACTTGCACACACACACACACACACACACACACACACCACACACACACACACACACACACACACAACACACACACACACACGCACACACACACACACACACACACACACACACACACACACACACACACACACACACACACACACACACACACACACACACACACTTATTTCATATTTCTAGATCAGAGGATTTTAGCCGAAAAAAAAAATTTGACGCTTCATCATCATCATCTTATCATCATCTGTAGCACCACCATTCATCACCACCAGCCTTGTGTATGTTCATTCATTACTGTGCTACTTAGTTTTTCATCAGAGAGAGAGAGAGAGAGAGAGAGAGAGGAGAAGGACGAGAGAGAGGAGAGGAGAGAGAGACGGAGAGAGAGAGAGAGGAGAGAGAGAGAGAGAGAGAGAGAGAGAAAGAGAAAGAGAGAGAGAGAGAGAGAGTTGCCAATTAGATGATAAGATTTAGTACCTCCAGACGCAGCTGACGTGTGTGTGAATTAGCAACATTTATTCCAGCGAATGAACACACAGCACTTTATAATGATGCTCGGGGAACACACACTAAATAATTCATCTACAATTAACCTTAAAAAAAAAAAAAAAAAAAAAAGACCAACACAACACCCATAAGTTAAAAGAACGTATATCCTCGGAATGGTTTAATTGCAACAATAGTGAAAAATGACACAGTGGGTTCGGGAAGCGCTTCAGGGCATAAATGTCTTTCGTTTCTCAGTAGAAGTAAATAATGGATACCTTGCCACGTGGTCTTTTTCAGGTGGTATTTAATTTCCTAGACTCTCTATAAAGAACATATATATTATATAACAAAAGACTATGTAATGAAAGAAAAAGTATCAACTGTCCCTTAAGAGAATGATTGATTAACTTTAAAGGTGCAAGGCGACAACTCAGTGCAAGAATTTTTACTGTTCCTTAAGAGTGAGCAAACAGGAGTAGGAGGAAGTGTTTAAAGGTCAGGTAGAGGAGGAGATGGAAGACAGGTGAACGGAAGAGGATAATGAATAGACGATGGATGATTCACTAGGGAAGATGCACGACCCAGAAGTGTGACGTGAGAAGGAAAATGACTGCAAAGGGCGAAGGTGTAAAAGTTAACTACGGACAAGTGAGGGAGGAACGAAAGACACTGATGCAAGGGAGAAGACAGTAAAAATAAAAATATGTTAATCAATAAAAGCGTGAAAAAGACAATGAAAAAAAGCTAATTGAAATAGTGACGTGAGTTGTTTTGTTTCTTTCTGAGCTTCGTCTTTATTAACAACGAAGAAATTTTCCACTGTACTTTTTGATTTCTATCTTGAAGTGTCGAGTTTCACTTCCTGAAGCAGAAAAAGAAATCGACTGTAACGATGTGCATGACGCTGGAAACCTGTATAGCGACTTGAAAAGGAGGAGGAGAGAGAGAGGCATAGGGAGAAAGAGGAGAAGGCGAAGAACAAAACAAGAATGTAAAATAAAGAGGAGAAGGAGCCTAGCAGCAGTCATATAAAAGGAAGATAAGGTGGAAGAATAGAGGAAGAAGCAAGAGAAGAGAAGGTAGAAGATGATAGAAATGTAAAAGGAGAAAGGAAAAAAAGAGGAAGAGAAAGATCAGAAGGTGACGGTGAAGGAAAGTTGAAAAGCATGAGGAGAAAAAGGAGAAAGAAGAAGAGGAAAAGCTGAATACTTCCTTGCGTCTGATTGTAAAGCAAGAGGGCAATTGTGTACCCAGCGCGCGAGGAGGAATGGGGAAGGAAAGTGTGTGAATACATCAAAGTACCTGAGGAAGTTAGGTTTCCCTCAACTCGCGATCTTCATGTGTATCGTCAACAAACCTCATCCTCAGACTGTAACACGGAAGGATGAGCAGGACTAAACTACTACCAGAACTGGACATAAAAAAACTGACAGAAAATTATTTATATTGACCATGATGAATGTTAACAAGAAAGAGAGACGGAGAAAATGCGTAAGATTGGACGAGCAGGAAATGATGCAGGAGTTCTTAGTCGTATGAAAGGAGTAGGTAAGTATAAGCAGGAGTAACAGCTGGTAATCGTGAAGCGAGGCGGGGAGCATTACACCGTCAGGGCGGGTCTTGTGGGAGAGGCAGCCTTAATATCGTAGTTCAGCTCAAGCCGGAAATACACTGCATTTTCTTAAATTACTACCATTATCAACACGCGCACACACACACACACACCACACACACACACACACAACACACACAAACACACACACACACCACACACACACACAACACACACACACACACACACACACACACACACACACACAAACACCACACACACACACACACACCATCACACACACAACACAACACACACACACACACACACACACACACACACACACACTCACACACACACACACACACACACACACACACACACACACACACACACACACACACACAAAGGCCTAAGGTCTGGTATGCACTGGAGGTAGTGGAGTGCTCTGGTCTGTAACAAATTAATCACAGGCAACAACCTGATCCTCTCTTGTGTCTCACGTGGCCGAGGATCAAAGGAGAAGAGTCCATGCATCAGTCAGACTCAGCGACGAGAAGTTACACGAACACCATAAGTAGGGAATGTATTGACAGAGACACCAGCGATTCAGAAGTCGAGTCTTTCATCCCTGGAGATCACCAAATGCATGTCGAGCCAAGCAACACTTAGTATTTATATCTCTGAATAAATCTAGTCCGTTAGAAAAAGAGAAAAAGAGAGAGAGAGAGAGAGAGAGAGAGAAGAGAGAGAGAGAGAGAGAGAGAGAGAGAGAGAGAGAGAGAGAGAGAGAGAGAGAGAGAGAGAGAGAGAGAGAGAGAGAGACGAGGACGAGAGAGAGAGGAGAGAGGAGAGATGAGGAGAGAGAGAGAGAGATTGGTGGTGGTTAGGGTCAAGTTATAGATAGACAGCTTGATGTTATCGTTCATCACAGGTGGTGTAACTCTGAAAAATTAATAAACAGAAGATACTGACCTTCCTTTTCAACAAATTCGTCATATGGGCATCATAGTGTTAATTTGTGTCTTACTATTCCTACATATTACAGGATGACGGTAAACATTCTTGGCTATTGCAATTTTGTTTGTTTAAGTTGAGTTTATGATGCAGAGCTGACTTTGCAATATGACTAACTCTTTCCTCACTTCAGTCTTGGTCATTGAATGGCACGCAAGGAAAGGTATCAGCATCGCATCTCTGTTTTGCACGGAGGGCTGGTAATATCTCTTTTACCGAAATGGCGAGTCTAAACAAATTTTTATGTATGATTTAAAGCTTGCCGTGGTTATTTTTTCTTTTGTATAATTATATAAATTTATTTTATTTTTTTGAGGTAAGGGGACTCGGTCTTGGTCGCACATCAGCGTCTGGTTGAAGGAACACTACCACTGTGTTCCCTGCGTGTCGTAAAAGGCGGCTGATAAGGACCGAGTGAGGCGGTTGGGAGCCCTTCCTCTGTACGCTTACTTATTACTGTAGGACAAGGCGTATACAAACTAAGAAGTTAAGTTCTCCCCGAATACTATGTGGACGGTCTTGTCTCTGCCACTCCACCTTAAAGAGGAATATCAGCCAAATATATAAATTCATTTGAAAATAGATATTTATAAGAGTAGGCGATCAGTAGATTTATATATTATTTGTATGCAGTTTCTTTGGACTTTTCGAAATAACTGAACTATAAGTAATTTAAACATTTTAAATTTGGGTAAAAATGTCATGGATATATTTACCAATACTCTGTGCATTGTTTAAGTATTGTGTCCTTTTTATGTAGTTTTATGTAACTTAAATGCATCAAAATATGTTGTCATCCATGACTACTTCGATTTCTGTTGCATATCCAAGTGTTGTTTCTTTGATGCAAGAAACTGATACCAATTCACTCCATTAATAAGAAGTTGGGTTCATTGATAGAAAATAATTGGTTAATTGAACAACATAATCATTCGTGTTTAAAAAAAATTCTTGAAATTATTGTATTTCCTTTTCACTTTATTAGCCTCGGTGTTTACTCCTGGGTTGTTCCTCATCTCCAGCTTGTAAAGTGGTGGTGTGCCGAGCCTCACTACTTTACCACGCTATCGAGCGGCAGGGGGCTGCTTTACCTGCAATATCCAGCAGCATACTTCAGTGATTAAGCGCTTTGTTGTTTCGGAAATGTCTTGTTAGTTCATTTTCAATTATGTTGAGAAGCTGCACATTCGTGTGTGTGTATGATGTCCTCAAGATCAGCCCATCTTAAATGAAAAATCGACAAACTTGGTTTTTGTTTGTTTTCAATTTATTCCTGCGGTGCTGGTAGGATTATCTTTTGAAATTATGTGAAACACAAATTTGTCATGAGTTTGTGTGTTACGCATTAAAAACATTTTAAAAAGATGTGACCTGATAACAATTTGGCCATGGTAAACATTTTCTGAGACGAAGCATCACAGCTCAGGTCTGTCAGTGACTGTGGTGACAGCAAGCTTTTCCTTACCTCCTCGAAGTGAACGCTGTCTTACACCACCCTCTGGTGTTTTAAAGTTTCTTTATATGTGTGTGGATTTGATGAAGTAAAAGAGCGCGAGCGTAATTCTAACTTTTTAAACTGCATTTGTTTTATTCATTGTTTATTCCATGTGTAGGATTTTTTCATACTAGGAACCTTTGATGTACTATGGTATTAAAATATTTCTAAAACTTGATCCCCTTATATATTTGTTTCTGAAAGTCTCTTCGTTTTCCTTTCATTTTGGTTACATCATTGTATTATTCATATGTATGTTTTTTTATA
>JAXIVD010009481.1:0-5000 GCA_036785275.1 Cancer borealis | reverse complement strand
TTCGTGGTATCTGAGGCTTTCTTGGGCGTATTGTGGCCTGTAAATTTACTTGCTAGAGACACGTAAAGCTTCCACGCTGACACGAAGAAGAGCTGAGGTTGTTATTCCTGTTATTCTTGTTGTTCTAGTTGTTTTTAATCTATCTTGGGTTCCATGCTAAGTTCAAGAATATGTTTTTGCTCTGTCTAGCTTCATGTCCCTTTTTATATAATGTGTAGAAAGGAAACTGTTACTGTATATGTTGTATGCTTGCAGTGTGCTATTCTAAGGTACTGTGAAGACTGTCTTGCTCGAGGTATCAGTGTGTCGAAAAAGTCTCGAAACCTCTTAATAAGTGACTTGTGTGGTTTGCTTATTCTGCAATGCCACGTCCGGCCACCGACCACATTACTCTTGACGTGAAGCTACAGTGTAAGAAGATACAGCGTCTGAAATACAATGGCATGGTGTTTAACTTAAGCCACTCGGTGTGAAAAGAAAAGAATTGTTGTGAGGATGTTTTGGTGTTTATGTTACCTTTGTGATTGTGTTGTGTGTTTGGGTTGTGTTTTGTTGGTGTGGATTGAGTTCATGATTGTTCTTTGTGCATGACTATATCTTACGTCTATATTTGTATTGCAGGTTCTCTATTTTTTCTGTATATTTTTCTCTTTCTCATCCTCTCTCTCTTTCTCCCATTTTCTCTCTCTCATTCTCACTCTCTTTCTTTCTTTCTCTCTCTCACTCACTATCGATATTCTCATCTATTTCTCAATTTGCGCATCATTATCTTCCCCTCACATTCTTGACACTTACTCCGTTTTTAGCGTATTTACTCTCATTTATCAATCTTACGACCTCTTAATCTTCTTACCTCCCTCCACTCTCTCCCTTCTTTTCTAAGCCTCTTTGTGAATTGAGAAGTTAAGGTTTTTGCTATTGAAGTTTGAAAGACTTCACAGCTTATTTCCATTGTCGAGGCTGAAGGAGACTGATTGTAGGTAAAAATAGACAGAGTTAGGTAAGTATACGGGGAGGTTTGGAAGCTGGGGGAGGAGGTAACACGGACTGACTGACGAGGTAGGGTGAGGAAAGGTGAGGCGAGGGTCCAGTGGATGAGGGAAACGATTTGCTTTTTTTTGAGGGTTGAGTGAGAGTGATGATTAAAGCGATGTTTTCTATTTGAAGTGATGTAGGGCAAGAGGGGAACATGAGGTGCATATGAGGGACAGTTGAGGAAAGATTCGTTTGTCATTATGAAACATTACGTGGTTTGTACTGGATTTAAAGGAGATTTAGGTGAGTTTCACTTAATGTTGAGACTAAATCACGTTGTATTTAGTACAATTCGAGACAGGTAGGGGCATTAATCAATTAAATACAGGATACTACTCTCTTGGCGGCGTAGTTGCCATGGTGATACGATGCAGAGATGAAGACATATTGCTGTTAGGGCGTTAAGGTAGGGTTAAGAGAAGGTAAAAGTGGGTTGGGATGGGCGTCGTGAAAGAGGAGAATAAGGTTTTGGTGTTAGGGTGTGTCAGGATGTGTCGCTGTTTGTGCAGGAAGATAGAAGCATGTAGCGTGTGGGACAAAGTGTGGTAAGATATGTCAAGATGGGTCTGGTTTTGCTCGAATGGATACAAGAGGGAGAAAGAGAACGAGTACATAAGATTTCATAGCAAGAACAAATACCTTGAGAATTATTGATTTATAACAAGGATGTCTACTGAACTATTATTTTCTGTCACTAGTAAACTATCAAGAAAGAGTTAGAAGGGAACACTATGTACTTGTAGAAAACACGAAGGCATGTAAATGTTATAATGAATATTGCAGATAGAGAAATATTATATACTAGTCTATCACTACTATGGGTGCTATCTAAGTATAGGTGGTCGAATTTTATTATGATTATTATTATTGTTGCGAAACTTTTCATTCTAAAAGAAAAAAGGAAGACTAGACTATTTATATATAATAGTACATGATGGCATATAAACATCCTACAAAGATCGGAGGGTATCAACTAAATAGCCTGTCGCCAATTCAAGGAAATGGATCTAATCTCCACCTGAAGACACATTTCCACTTTTCTCATTGACATTTAGAGGGATTCCTGCCACCTACTCGACAGTAACAATAATTAGATCAGAGAAGTAGTAGTAGCGCGTGTGTAGGTGTTTGTATGTATGTGTATGTGTGTGTTGTGTGTGTGTGTGTGTGTGTGTGTGTGTGTGGTGTGTGTGTGTGTGTGTGTGTGTGTGTGTGTGTGTGTGTGGTGTGTGTGTGTGTGTATGTGTGTGGGTGTGAGTGTTTGAGAAGTGCACGTGTGGTGAAACAAACAATTCTCATCATGTTTTATTTCATATCACTTCACCGCTATTACCAAAGAGTGTTAAAATTTCCTAGCTCTCACTCTCTCTCTCTCTCCCTCACTGACCTCCACTTTTCTTCCTCACCTCTTCTGACGTCACACCGCTCCCCCTCTCCCCCTACCGTCACGTTCTGTCCCCTCCATCCACTCTGCCTTGGCCAACACTCCCCATGTGACCTTCGTCTCAGGTTCTTCTGTTCGTAGCCATAAAAGAGGCTTTAAACCAATGCTTCATGTTTTATGGACCATTAAATGAAGGTATTAAGGTCGGTTTGTGAAGAGTTATTGCAAGTGGATACCTGCAGGAGGAGGAGGACGCCGAGAAGTGAGTAGTAGTAGTAGTAGTAGAGGAGGAGGAGGAGGAGGAAGAGGAGGAGAAGAAGGAGGAGGAGGAGGAGGAGGAGTAGGAGGAGGTAGAGGAAGAGGAAGGAAAGAAAATACGGAGAAAGGGATAAAGAGAAGCACATAAAAGATGAAGCTAGGTAAGAAAAAAAGTAAGAAGTTTGTAGGAGGAATTAAGGAAAAGTAGAAGTAGAGGCAGATGATAGAAAGAAGGAGGAGGAGGAGAAGGAGGAGGAGGAGGAGGAGGAGGAGGAGGAGGAGTAGGAGCGAATAAAAGAAGATAGATGGCAAGTAGGCTTTGCAACAAAAGGTGATACAATGTGTTGTTGAGTATATAGTGTTTTTATCTTGGGCTTGTAGTGGATTCTTAAGACAAATTACAGTACATAATAAAAATAAGTAAATAGATAAGGAAACAGAATAGAAAGATAAATATATGAAGAGCCAGGCAGATTTGTCATGTTTTTGAGAGAATTGACTATTTATTGTGGGTGTGTGTGTGTGTGTGGTGTGTGTGTGTGTGTGTGTGTGTGTGTGTGTGTGTGTGTGTGTGTGTGTGTGTGTGTGTGTGTGTGTGTGTGTGTGTGTGTGTGTGTGTGTGTGTGTGTGTATATGCGTGTGTGTCTGTGTGTGTGTGTGTTTCTTTTCTCGTAAACTTTAAACTCCATCACTTATCACAATTTAAAAGAAAGAAGAAGAAGAAGAAGAATAAAAAGGAGATGAAGAGAGAGAGAGACAGAGAGAGATAAAAAAAAAAGGTCAGCGTAAAAGACAACCTCGATTTTTCTTTGCACAAATGTTTCCCTTCTTTTTACACTTGAACAATATAAAAGCAATCTAACTTTTGCCCCACACTGTATATTCACTCAGACGGTGGGTGCAGAAAAGTGAAACAGGTGTGACTCTTCTATTATATTCCATTTTGTTACACACACACACACACACACACACACACACACACACACACACACACACACACACACACACACACACACACACACACACACACACACACACACACACACACACACACACACTCTCTCTCTCTCTCTCTCTCTCTCTCTCTCTCTCTCTCTCTCTCTCTCTCTCTCTCTCTCTCTCTCTCTCTCTCTCTCTCTCTCTCTCTCATCTTATGTTCGAGTTATGCTGACATAAAGCAGTGAAGGCAGGAGATGAAGCACAGAGAGAGAGAGAGAGAGAGAGAGAGAGAGAGAGAGAGAGAGAGAGAGAGAGAGAGAGAGAGAGAGAGAGAGAGAGAGAGAGAGAGAGAGAGAGAGAGAGAGAGAGAAAGAGAGTGAGAGAGATGCAGACAGATAAGCAAGTAGACAAGTAGAAAATCACAAAGAAGCAGCCAGACACACAGATACAGACACACAGACAGACAGCCAGACACACAGACAGACAGCCAGACATACAGACAGACAGCCAGACACGTAAACAGACAGGCAAAGGGTATCAGAGCACTGAAAATCTGCCGAACAATTAATATCAAAACAAAACATCAATAGGAGTAAACAAATGAGAAAAATAACGAAAGAAATACAAAACAAAGATGCATGTAGGAGGAAGAGAAGTGGAGTGATAGACAAGTGACTGAAAGGCAAAGAAGAGAAAAACGAAATGAAGAATTAGAGGTGGAAAAAAAGGTGTTTTTGAAGAACACAAAGGCGGAAGGGGTATAATCCGGTTAATGTGAATTCGTTTAACGAGTGAATTCGATTAATGTGAACTCAACTCCGTGAAATATTCGGCTAATGGAAATTCGGTCAACTGGAACATCCGGTAAATATTAACTCGGCCAACTGGAGAACTCGGCTCGGCTTGAAAAAATGCACATGAAAATGCTAAAAAGGGAGAGAGAGAAAAAAGTGACCAAGAGAGAGAGAAAAAAAGTGAGAGTAGATTTCCCTTTTGAGATTAATATTCGCCATTTAACGAGTAAGAAGCTGTCACAAGTAGCTGTTTGAGAGTCACAATGATGCAGTGTAGTGGCTTGGTGCTACGAATCAGTGAGGCTCAGATGGTGCTCATATGACGCAGTGTTTGTTGAACCTACCTAAGTGTGTCCTTGTGGGTATGCATAAAGCCGCTCTACCTATCAACAATTCTAAACCAAAAATATCAATAGAATAAATCAGCAAATATCTTGTAAGAAAAGAATATCGTATATATATTTTTTTTTTCATTATCTTATGTCACGTTCAAATATAACTTTTATTTTCTGTAATATTACTTCGTTAAAACGCACCAAGCTTCTGTTGTTTTTTTAATAAGGTAACAGAAATTCGTGTAATTAATTAAC
>JAXIVD010009480.1:12500-15320 GCA_036785275.1 Cancer borealis | reverse complement strand
GAGAGAGAGAGAGAGAGAGAGAAAGAGAGAACACTGTGAGGTGTAAAATCTAATATCATACAACTGATATATGTATCCCATTCGTATTTCTCCTTATGCTCATTCTTAACCACGATCTCCTCACATCCTTTGACGTAAATCACTTCTTTTATTCCTTCTTTTTCTTTCCGTCGCCCTGTCCCTCCCTCCATATATCCACACACTATGTTTTCCTGTAGATTTGCTTGGTTTCTGTTTTTGTCATATTCCATACCTGCTGAGAGAGCGAGAGCGAGAGAGAGAGAGAGAGAGAGAGAGAGAGAGAGAGAGAGAGAGAGAGAGAGAGAGAGAGAGAGAGAGAGAGAGAGAGAGAGAGAGAGTGAGAGTGAAAAAAAAGATGGAGGGAGGGCACAGTAAACATCAAAGTAACTCCACACTCAACAAAGTCATTCACGGTTCATAATATACTCTTAGATTATCAAGTGACAAGAAAGCATAATTTTCCTGTAACAAGAATGCAGGGAAATACGAGCTCATTACGATAATTTTCACGTGTCTTCGTATTGACAGTGTTAATAGCACTTTACTGTATTAGCCTCGATCACTGCACTGTTCACACACTTGGCTATCCGTTCCTGCAGGCAAGTACTATTACATTACGCCTACGACACTCCTCTCCCTACCGTTGTTCCTTGAGTATCTTGTTATAAATTCACATAGGATGACTGCATGTAACATTAGAGCAGCACGCACCACTTGGCGACGCGGGAGAACTGTTAAAGCTTGTTATACTACTCATCTGTTGATAGATAATGTTCAGCTAGACATGCAGGCGGACTACCACGATCTCAACAAAACTTATAATCAATCAATGTAATGCTTCTATATTTTCTTAGTTCCAACTGTGTAGTAAAATATCCAAGTTGTTTGACTGCCATGATGAATACACTTTTAGAATTTCATCATCGCATTTCTGGCTTTACGCACGTCCTCCTCCTCTTCTTTCCTCGTGGCGCCTCTCTGTCTTCCCTCACATGGCCCGCATCTGGGCATACCAAGGGGCGAGCACCTCACGAAAATGGCCAATAATAACGTGCTTTGGGTGACCTTCTCACCCTCCAGGCAGCCATGATAGGAGGAGAAAGAGGAGGAGGAGGAAGAAGAGGACGAAGAAGAGAAGCAAGATTAGAAGGAAGAGAAGGAGGAAAACGGTGATAGGAAAAAGAGAGTACAAAAACGAGATGAAGGACAAAAAACAAGCGAGGAAGGAATAGAGAATGAGAAGGAAAAAGGAATGTAATAGATATAATTCACCGTAATCATTAAACACGAAAGAGGCGGAAAGGGTAAGAAGAGAGGAAGGGAACAAAAATAACAGATGGTAAGGAGGGAGAGAGGATGGGACAAAGAGAAGTCATGAGGAAAGGAAAGGAGATGGGGAAAAAAAACCCTCCAATGGCTGGATGGTTACAGAGAGAAGGATGAACCATGAGGGAAGGCGGCGAGAGAAAGGCTTGAGCAGGGTCCCAAGGTCACTTTTTTTTTATGGGAGACTAAAATAGACTCCCCACGCTGTTGCACCGCTGGAAGACCGCTGCATTGGTATTGGATTGGCTTCGTTGTTATGAACCCACTCTTTAGCATTCATAGTGTCCTCCACCTCCTGCTGCTCCTCCTCCTCCTCTTCCTCTTCACCTTTTGCCTGTGACTTTTTCTGCCGCTGTAACTGGAACTAGTATAAATTTTTATTAACAAGAAAGTAAAAACGATTAAAATACCATGTTATTGTAATATATTCTGAAGAAGTACCGTTGTAGCCTGACCGTGAACAAAAAAACTTTCCTTCTTCAGCGCCACATGTTTTTTTTCTGTAGTAAACACAATGGTTGTTGTTGTGTTCTTCTTGGGTTGTTGTCGTATTTTCCTAATGTAAGAGTGTTGACTTTCTTGACCTTTATCCAGCTGTTGCTTGCTCGTCTTCAGTACCGATCACAGGGTCTTTCTGACGCGCCGACTTATGTCCCTTTTGTCAAACACTTGCTTAGAGAATGTGTATGTCCGACATGGATGTCCACCACCTGTTTTCGGCCATGAACGATGCATGGCCATCTGTTACTTCCACGTCTTGTCGTTGCAGCAATACGACTCCTATATTAGGCGTCATATCAGCTCCTAACAGGAACTTACTTCAGTCGCTTTGGGCAAGTCAATCAAGATCTACCAGGGCAGGTTACAAAGCTTTTTTATTATAGCTTCAACGCGGCTACAAGTTTTGAGCATCACCAAGAGGTATCGTCTTCGCCATCAGCAGTCATAACGAGTACCAGCTTCCGTCGACCTTGAGTTTTGTTTGTCAACCCCGCAGGTGACAGAGTGACGAGGTTTTATAGTAAGAATATTAAACCCTTTCCTAGCTTACTTGACCCTAACGCGTGTGTCGCCTTGGTGAGGAAAGGAACGATTGCACAGGTAGAGGCGGGGATAATGAATGAGTAGGTAATAGAGAGTTAATGAAAGGGGGGGAAGAGGCATGATTAAGATAGCGGGAAAAAAGGGAGATGAAGCGTTAAAAGGTATACAATTTTGAACAGTTTTGGTAATATATATTTCTCGTTTTTCTCAATTACCTGGTTTTTCTTCCTTTTACCTTCCCTCTCTCCGCTCCTTCCTTCATTATCCTGGGTCCCACGTGTTCCCTTCCTCCCAGGCGCTCAGCTACAACACCAGGTGGTTGTGGTTCCTACGGTGGAGTCGTGCTGTGTTCTATTCGTCCTTGAGGAAGACAAGTTACATAACTACGCAATTTTTTTTTCTCTCTCTTTATCCTGCTACGTAGCGGTC
>JAXIVD010009480.1:0-5000 GCA_036785275.1 Cancer borealis | reverse complement strand
TACCAAGTTTAAAACAGGAAAAACACGGACTTGAGGAATAAAAATTCATTCATAGTCCCATCAGTATCACAAAACAATTATTCCTTCATCGCTATTCTATTAAGGTAAAGGCAGCCATAGAGCATTACTAAAGATTATAAACAAATGAATCAATATTGCGCACCAATCTCGTATTAAGGTAATGTCATTAACTATAGTGTCTATTAATACAACCGGTTTAGTGATGGCAATACTCATTAACAACACTGTATATCGAAAGAAAGAGAGAGAAGAAAAAAGAAAAAAAATCAAGAGTGTGTTGTGTGGAAGTAATTTATCGTATCCACTAACTAGCGAGACCTTAGTAAAGTGCGCACTAGAGACCAAAACATCGAACGAGGCGCAACACATGCATGACCAAAATGTCCTCTAACAGGGAAGTGCGTGGCAGAAATACAGGTGTTGTGTGTTGTGTTTGTCTCGCCTTTCCGTTGTCCACCTGCTGGCTTGGGGGTGGGCGGCAGGGAGAGGAGGCAGGGGAAGGGGAAGGAAGAGAGGCAAAGAGCGTGGGTGATAAGGGTAATGGAATGGACTGCTTGAAGGGAGAAAAAGGAAACATGAAGACAGGGAGGGAGAGTATGAGGAGGATGAAAAGAGGATGGATGGAGAATGAATTAAGTTGGTTCGAAAGAGGGAGGGAGATGGGTGAAGAGAGGAAGGGTATGGATGAAAAGAAAGGGCGACTCAAGAGAGGGGAGGGGGAAGGGTTTGAAAATGAAGGGGAGAGGATGTAAAGGAGGAGTGAAGAGGGTGAGAGGACGGTGTAAGAGGAGGCAGACAATTGGTGGAGAGGGAGTGTGTGGGTAAGATGTCTTGGTGAAAGATACACAAGTGGGAGGTGATGACGGTGCATGGTGTGAGTGAGAGACATGGTGTTACTCCCAGTCACTCCCACTCTACACCCACTCCACTCCACAACACCACCACCACTGGCTGGCATCAACACCACCACCATTACGGGCTTCCAGCACTCCCGCGTCTCCCCACCATCATTGCCAATTCTTCCTAGAACAGGACGCTTCATGTGTGCGTGGACGTGTGTGTGCATGATACACACACACACACACACACACACACACACACACACACACACACACACACACACACACACACACACACACACACACACACATACACGCACACGCACAAGCACACACTAGAAGGAATGGTCGAGGGCGGAGCGGTTGGCAGGACGGAGTGACCTTATCCTGCCTCACCTTCTGACACAGTTTCAGTGCAGGGGAGGCCGGGAAGGAGGATTGACTGCCTTCAGTAGATAGAAACTCAGCATCACAGTCTAATGCTTTTCCAGTGTTTTCATTTGCCTTCTTAAAACATACGTTACTTTTTTTTGTCAAGCGTGTCAACCGTTAATATTAGTAAATGTTATTGATTTTAATGATAGAAAAAAAATATATATAATACTAACCAACATGCAAGATCAGATTTATCTAGTCTCAAATATTAAGTTGAAATATGATTCATGTAACATTATCATAACCGGTTACATTTGTCTTACATAATTTCTCTTAAGAGTAGGGTACAACAAAATGATGAAGTATATAAAGCATCCTTGAACCCACGCGCTTATTCGCCTTGTTGGTACTGGAAGGGCAAAGCCTCTTCCACTCCCACCAGGACTGAGGCTGCATGTGATATACGGGTGATCACAGGTAACTTTTTATAGGTTTTCTTGGGTACCTATTTATCGATCAACCCACAAGAGAGGATGAACAGGTGGGTGGAGTAGGGTGGGGTGGGGTGGCCGCCTATATTGAACCCAGGACCCCCGATTGCGAGCCTGGGATGCTAAACACTGCAGGGCTTAACAAGCACCTCCTACGTTGTGACAGTTTAATTTAAAGGTTTCTGACATTAATTTTAACATATGTAGCTTAAGAGCCAGTTATTTGAACAACGAGACGATAAATATGTACGAACAGCATATTTACATTCATACTAACTTCTAATACAACACTTATAAAAAAAAAACAGTAGGAAAAAAAACTGTTTACATAATATATTACACAAACTGTAACTACATATACTTTTCCTGGAATAAAAAAAGAACCATACTGCAAGCTAAAAATGTTTCTTCAGTACACGTGTCCATGGCGTGGGCAGGGAGGCGAGCGCTGCTGCTTAAGAATTCAAAGGCCTACGTTGAGTTCAGATAGCGACGCACACACCTTTACATTTTCCCTTCCTGATGATCGTCGGTCATTGGCTTTAAAGGCTTATAAACAGATATACAAAGCGCAGCAGAAAGTAGTCTAACATGTGACTTAGACGATACATTGAATAGTGTGTGTATTTTTATAGGAAGGTTAGTTAATGTGTAAGTGATAAATAAATATAAAAAAAAAACTGTAGTGTGCGACGGTGTTTTAATAGTGTTGTGCAGCGGGAAATGAAGACACGTTTTCTGTAACAAAGGTGCAAGCTATGAGAAACACTTGGGTATGTGTTGCTGTGTTACTAGCTTTTCCAGAGCACGGAGGAAAGAGGTTTGTGTGCAGAAAGTAACAAATCATCTCGAAAGCTGGGTAAATCTAACCTAAAATAAAGGGAAACTACCTGTGTGTGTGTGCGTATGTGTGTGTGTGTGTGCGTGTGTGTGTGCGTGCGTGTGTGTGTGTGTGCGTGTGTACGTGTGCGTGTGCAATTGCCTGTACTCGTTTACATAGTTGTAGTTTGTAGAGTTTGAGTTCAGCTCGTATTTTCCTGTCTGTATATTTACTTTACTTCAATACATATTCAAAACTCATCTACATTCCTTGCTGGCACCACCATCTTCTCAAAGTCGTTCCAAATATTAATACTTCTGTTTAGGAAAAGCAAACTTATTCAAAATGTTTAAGTATCTTTTATTTTAATTATCCTGTTCCTTCCACCATTGTTCTCCACAGCGTCTTCTCTATCTAGTGTCTTCCTTTCCACGAACCTTTTTAATAGTATGGTAAATCTCCCTCTCAGTTTCTAGAAGATGGATTTTATCTTTTTGAATTTTTTTTATATAGTAGTTCTCTTAAGGCATCGGATTATATTCCCGGCCACTCTGTGTACCTTCTCCATTTTCTTATTCTATTATTATTTTCATTATGTGTGTCTCTGCCTAAGGATCGCTGTGTTAAAATAGAAGCACTGACCGCCATATTGTTTTGACCGAGATAGCCACAACTACCTATCAGGTTAACGACATCGAAAATCTCATGAACCTTTACTCCTGAAGGGCTTCCGATGGATCACGTTAAGAAAGTTGAGTGAAGAAGTGCGGTGAAGGATCTCCTCGTGTGTCTAAATTGGCTAAACCTTGAACTCGAACGAAAAATTATACCGCCTTGGAAAATTAAGACAAATTGGAACAAGTTGATGTGGATAGTGATGTGGAGATGGACCTTAGATCATTAAGACATTGTGACATGTCCTCCACCCAATGGTACCTTGAGTCCTGCCATATAGTCTGACTTGGGGCACAGCGGCGCGGCGTACTTCCTCAACCCTCTGATAGATTTCCATTAGATTTCATTCCTTGGTTGGAAGAGTAGTGTGTTGGCAGGGTTGCCGCTGGTCCCACAAGCTGCCTGACGAGGCTGCCAATCCAGAGGAAACAAGGGGTGAGATGTAAACATTATTTCTCTTTCTCTCTCTCTCTCTCTCTCTCTCTCTCTCTCTCTCTCTCTCTCTCTCTCTCTCTCTCTCTCTCTCTCTCTCTCTCATTAAGATGGTCTGTCAAATAATTCATTCACTCGTAAATTAGTGGTGTGTTCACGTATATATATATATATATATATATATATATATATATATATATATATATATATATATATATATATATATATATATATATATATATATATATATTGTTCAAATCCTATAAATCTTGCCTCCCCTTTCCCGTTTCCATTATCGTCATCGTCCTAGTTGTCAACACCAGTTTGGTTCTTCTAGTCCTTGTCCTCGTCCTTATCCTCCTCGTCCTCTTCCTCGGTATTTTCTTCCTCTTCCTTTTCTTCTTCATGGTGCATCATCAATTTTCACTCATCCACTGCATACATAATCTCTCCCTCACATAATTCTTCTCCATCAATCTTCGTTCTTTCCTTTCCTCCATTCCACCATCCATCGCTTCTCCATCCCTCCCTCCTTCCATCCATCACCTCTTATCGCCATCCTTGCTTCTCTATATATCCTTATTTGTATTCCTGTATGTATGTCTGTCCGTCCATATGTCTGTATGTATGCATGCATGTTAGTCTGCCTGTATTTGTCTGTCTGTCTGTCTATCACATTTCTTTGAAGGAAATTTTCAGACACGTTCTGTTTTCTCGAGCTAAATACCTTGAATTGTGTCGATCCCTTGATAATTGACACACTCAATCTGTCTATCTATCATTTTGTCTAATTGTCTGTCTATTTATAATTTTGTCTAACTGTCTGTGTACCTGTCAGTCTCTCTCTCTCTCTCTCTCTCTCTCTCTCTCTCTCTCTCTCTCTCTCTCTCTCTCTCTCTCTCTCTCTCTCTTTCTCTCTTCTCTCTCTCTCTCTCTCTCTCTCTCTCTCTCTCTCTCTCTCTCTCTCTCTCTCTCTCTCTCTCTCTCTCTCTCTCTCTCTCTCTCAAAATTTGTGGTGGCTACATTTTCAACTCTCCCTTTCATTATTTTCTTTTATTGTGTGTTCATTTCAAATCCCTTTCATTCATCAGGCACACGAGCCAAGCAATAAAAATAAAAAATAAAATAAAAACACCACTATTAACAACAACAAAAAGAAGAGAAATAAAACCAAAGTGAGTTATGCGAATTAGTGTTTTATTTGTT
The DNA here is from genome assembly GCA_036785275.1 of Cancer borealis. Classification (NCBI taxonomy): domain Eukaryota; kingdom Metazoa; phylum Arthropoda; class Malacostraca; order Decapoda; family Cancridae; genus Cancer; species Cancer borealis. The sequence goes on along the minus strand of JAXIVD010009480.1, from coordinate 141 downwards.
GTTGTTGTTGTGGGCTCATTACCGTGGTTCATTAAGGAGTGAGATGAGGCTGGACAGGTGTGTGGAGCAATCACAGAGAAGGTATTACAGGTGGTGGTGGTGGTGGTGGTGGTGGTGATGGTGATGCTTGGTTCATTAACC
>JAXIVD010009479.1:2500-15322 GCA_036785275.1 Cancer borealis | reverse complement strand
GTGTGTGTGTTTTATTTTGATCTTTCTTTAATCTGTCTGTCTCTCTCTCTTTATTTGTTTCTCTCAAAATCATTCACATTCTCTCTCTCTCTCTCTCCTCTCTCTCTCTCTCTCTCTCTCTCTCTCTCTCCTTTCTTGTATAAAATGTATTAATATATTCAACAATTATTTCATATAATTTCTATTCTTAACTTATTTTCTTGATTATTTATTATTATTATAATTATTATTATTATTATTATTATATTATTATGGTATTGCTAACTTTGGTATATATAAAAAAGCTTATATAACTGACCTAACCTAACCTTAACGTAACCTAACCTAACCTAACCTTAACCTAACCTAAGCTAACCTAACTATAACTTAACCTAACCTAACCTAACTATAACCTAACATAACCTAATCTAACCTTATCCTAACCTAACCTAACCTTACCTAACCTAACCCAACCTAACCTAACCTTAACCTAACCTAACCTAACCTAACCTTAACTAACCTAACCTAACTATAACCTAACTAACCTAACCTTAATCTAACCTAACCTAACCTAACCCTAACCTACCTAACCTAACCTAATCTACCTTAACCTTAACCTACCTACCTAACCTAACCTAACTTAAGCTAACTAATCTTAACTAATCTTACCTAACTAACCTAATCTAACCTAACCTACCTAATCTAACCTTAACTAACTAATCTACCTTAACTAATCCTAACCTTAACCAACCTAACCTAACCTAACTATACTACTAAAACACTACATAACATAACCTAACCTAACCTAATCTAACCTAACCTCACCTACCTAACCTAACTAATATAACTTAATCTAACCTAACAAACCTAATCCTAACCTTAACCTAACTAACCTAACCTAACTATAACTAACCTAACCTTAACCTAACTAATCTTAACCTACCTAACCTAACCTAACCTAACCTAACCTAACCTGATCTACCTACCTAATCTTAATCTAACCTATCCTAATCTAACCGTAACCTAATCTAACTATACTTCTACCTAAACCTAACCTAACAAACCGTAACCTAACCTACCTAACTATAACCTAACCTAACTACCTAAACCTAACCTAACCTAACCTAACTATAACTTAACCCTAACTAACCTAACCTAACATAACCTAATCTACCTAACCTAACCTAACCTAACCTAACCTAACCTAACCTTAACTATACTAACCTAATCCTAACCTACCTTACCTAATCTAACCTAATCTAACCTAACTATAACCTACCTAACCTAAACCTAACCCCTACCTAACCTAACCTAACCTAACCTAATCTACCTTAACCTTACCTAACCTTACCTAACCTAACCTAACCTAACCTTAACCTACTCTAACCTACTAACCTAACTAACTAAACCTAACCTAACCTAAACCTAACCTAACCTAAACCCTACCTAACCTAACTATAACCTAACTCTACTAAACCTAACCTAACCTACCTAATCTAACCTAACCTTAACCTAACCTAACCTTCATCTTAATCTAACCTACCTACCTAACTATAACTAACCTTAACCTAACCTACCTAACTATAACTAGTAACCTTACCTAACACTTAAACCTATTAACTACCTAACCTAAACTAACTAACCTATCCTAACCTAAACGAACCTAACCTACTAACCTAACCTAACCTAACCTAACCTACCTACCTAACCTAACCTAACCTAACTATAACTTAACCTAACCTAAGCTAACTATAACTAATCTAATCTAACCTAACTTCAAAGATTTATATTTTGAACAGATAACAAAGAAATGATGACAAAGAAAATGTAATAATAATAATAATTGAAGATAAAGAAGAGAATAATAATAATAATAATAATATAATAATAATAATAAATGATGACACAAAGAAAACGTAAGAGAATTGAGAAGAATAAATAAATAATAAATAAATAAATAATAAATAATTAAATAATAAAAAAAAATAATGTCAAGAATAAAGAGAATAAAAATAAACTGATGACCAAGAAAAAATAAAGAAAATTCAATGATAAAGAAAGAAAGAAAGAAAGAAAGAAAGAAAGAAAGAAAGAAAAATTGATAACAAAGAGAATAAACAAAATCAATAAAGAAAAATAAACAAAAAAAACAAAATAAATAAGATCAATAATAAATAAAAAACCTATGCCGTACCAATAGCGGCTGACAACGCATGGCCACTGACTGCCGTATATATAACCACTTCTTAAGTAAAGATATAATGAGACCAGAAAATAAAATAAAAATTCAATATACTAATTAAATCTACGAAAAAAATAATTAAAAAAATGACAATCTATACAAACACAACACACACACACACACACACACACCACACACGCCCCCCCCACCCACACCAAAAAAACACACACACACACCACATCCACACTAACAAAAACAAACAAATAAATAAACCCACCAAATAATAACAATCGTCTCTCAACCCAAAACAAAACCAGACATTAAATAATCAATCACACTCAATTAACTCCTTAATTACCCTTCCCCAACACCTAATTAAACCTACCAGTGCTTAATTAACAGGTAATCCTTTGACTCAGTCCGCCATGGTCCTACAGCGTCCCGTACAGGTGTAAATACATGTTAAATAAGGTAGAGGTAGGCGGCCATAACCAAGCTCTAACCTAGTATTGACAAACTGGATGGTCTTGGAATTGGACTTGGGTTGGTGCCTTTTGGTCTCGGCCTGAGGGTGGGTGCCGCCTTATTTTGGTCTTGTATGCTGTTAATAGATGTTTTTTGTATTATTTTTTGGTTTGTAATTGGTGTATGTTATTTTTGGTCTTATTTTAACTGTTTTGTAATATGTATTTTGATGTGGTTAGGGACTCGTAGATCTGGATTTGTCTGTATTTTTCATCGTTGTTTTTTAAATGGTATCTTTTTATTTCGTTTGGTCTCTAAATATATATCTTTCTTAAATAACTGTCTTTAATTGATCTTCTAATATATATTTTTTTTATTTTACTTTTGAATTAGACTTGGATTAATAAGGGAAAGGATCTTATGTTGGTCTTGTAATCAGTATTTTTAATTAGTCTCGATCTTGTAATATATTTTCTTCAATAAATAGTTTTGAATCGTAATAAAAGATGAATATATGTTATAGTTATTTATTGAGTCTCCCTTAAAAATACCTCGTTTTCTCTTATTTCTTTGTTTACATCCATCCTCTTCCTCTTCTTGCGTCTCGTTCCTTCAATGCTAAAGTCGAAGAACAAGTTTTGCTAGTCTTAAAAGTGGTATTTTTCATCCTTATAGCGACACATTAAGAGGCTTGGACACCACTTGTAAGTATAAAGTGATCTTGTAAGTATATATAAAGTGTGTTACTAAGGGGAAATATAAAGGGAAAGAGGGAGATAAGGGAAAAAGGGAAAGAGAATATTTATTTCCTCGCTAAGACAGCTGTTGTATTTTTTATTTTTGGTATTTTTATTATTCATTGTATTTTTCATTTATTTTTTTTATGTATACAGTTTCCAATTTTTTTTTCGTTTTTTTTTTTTTTATCATTATTATAGAGTTTCGTTACTAATATATCGAAGTTAAGTTAATTTTCTCTCTTAGGTTAAGAAAAATTCGATTATATATATATTTTTTTCCTATATATATAAACAGTCAAGAAAATTACCTCTATTCTATTACTATATATACTAATTGTTTGTTTTTTTCGTAATTATTTCATTGTATTATTATTATTATTATTATTATTATTATATTTTTGGTAAATAATTGACTGATTGACTGAAAAATTAAGCTCAAAATAATTATATGTAAATTGAATTATTATTATTATTATTATTATTATTATTATTATATTATTATTATTATTATTATTATACTAATTCAAATTTAAGTCAATATTTAAGTCAGAATTTTAAGTCAAGTTCAAAATAATAATATAGTTTGTAATATTTAAACTTACACATAATTTTCCACATAATTTAAGTTAAGTTTCTATAATATATAATAACTAGACTTAAGTTAGAGAGATTAAGTTATAATTCACACATACATACATACATACACATACATACATACATATTAATACATACATACACATACATACATACATACATACATATACATACATACACAGACAGCTTATCTTAACAATTCTATCTAAGTTATTAATATTCTAAAATTGGAAGACATTTTGATTGTAGTTGAAATAGTAGTAGTAGTAGTAGTAATAGTAGTAGTAGTAGTAGTTATAGTAGTAGTAGTAGAGGCTTATTCTATGGAAGACGATTATATATTAAATAGTAGTAGTAGTAGTAGTAGTAGTAGTAGTAGTATGTAGTAGTGTAATAGCAGTAAATATTCGTTACATATTTTTCTTATTATCATCATCATCATCATCATCATCATCATCATCATCATCATTATTTTTATCATTATTTATATTATATATAACTAAACAAAAAACAAAAACACACACAACAAACACATCACACACATAAAAACAAACACACACACACAAAAACACACATAAACACACCAAAAAAAAAAAAAAAAACAGTCACAAAAACACACTCAACAAACACACACACACACACACACACACAACACACACACACACACACACAAACAAACCCAAACCAAAAAACAAAAATAATCACTAGTACTCACAAAACTGGCTCCCTCGTTTCCCTAAGCTCATTTCTGGGTCCCATTCTATTTGCCTCGCCCCTGCTACCCCTCCCCCTGCCGCTCCCTGCTTAGCCCACCCCTGCCCCCTGCTGTAGAGGTAGCAGACGCAGCGGGCAGCAACAGCAACAGCAGCAGCAGCAGCAGTTTCGTGTTCAGAAGCCAGCAATTCCGTCATAAATGATATATACGTGATGCGAGACGAAGGAAGTTTCAATACGTGATAATCTTTTCTCGTAGGCAAATGTTGGGACCTGGGGGGGGGTAGGGGGGGTAGGGGGGTGGAGGAGAGAGAGAGAGAGAGAGGTGAGAGACAGATGAGAGAGAGAGAGAGAGAGAGGAGAGAGAGAGTATTAGATATATATAATTATTTTTATATTCATCTATTTATCAATAACTTAATATTATATACAGTTTGAAAGCGCGTTAGCTGAGAGAGAGAGAGAGAGAGAGAGAGAGAGAGGAGGAGAGAAGAGAGAGAGAGAGAGAGAGAGAGAGAGAGGAGATAATGCCTTCTTCAATTCGTCTATCTAAATATACTTTTTTTACATTAATGTAGATACGTTCTTTTTGTATTTTTATGTATTTCACGTATAGAAAGAAAAATGAAAAAATGAAAATTTGGACCCCAAAAAAAAAATTATAATATAATAAAATAATAATAATAATAATAATAGATTTTTTTTTTTACTATTCAATGACATTTTCTTATAATTTTTTTTTTTTTCTATCATTTTTTATCTTTGAAACATTAATAAACACGTAGAATGGAATCAATAGTTTGTTATCAATGCTGTTATCTATCTGGCAACGAGTGAGAGAGAGAGAGAGAGAGAGAGAAGAGAGAGAGAGAGAGCCGAGAGAGGAGAGAGAGAGAGAGAGAGAGAGATAAGGGGAGACATAAGATTATATATATACATTCCTTATTTTAGATTATTTTCCTTTCCCTCCTTCTCTCCATCCTTTCTCTCCCCTTCCTTCTATTCCTCCTTCCTCCTGACCTTTCCCTACTCTTCCCTCTATCCATCCTCCCTTCTTCTCTACCCTACCCTTCCCCTTTACTTCCCTTACCTTACCTTACTTCCCTTCCCTACCCTACCCTACCCTTCCCTACCCTTCCCTTCCCTACCCCTTCCCTTTTCCCTTCCCTTCCTTTCCCTACCCTACCCTACCTCCTCCCTTCCCTTCCCTACCCTGCCCTTCCCTTCCCTTCCCTACCCTTCCCTTCCCTTCCCTTCCCTTCCATGCTTACCTTACGTCTTAATTTATCAAAAGATTCGTTCAAGTTAAACATTCTTCTCCTCTCTCTGATATTGGCAGCTCTTCTCTGTGCCATTGACGGGACTCTCCTTCTAACCTTTTTTCCCGCGCTGGCAACACCTCCACTGCCGTACCTATAAGAGGAGGAGGAGGAGGAGGAAGGAGGAGTAGTAGTTGTAGTTGTTGTTGTTGTCGTTGTTGTTGTAGTAGTGTTAGAGGTAGTAGTGATAGAAGTAATGTTTGGTTAGGTTAGGTTAGTTGTAGTGGTAGTGGTGGTGGTAGTAGTAGTAGTAGTGGTGGTATTAGTAGTAGTAGTAGTAGTAGTAGTAGTAGTAGTAGTAGTAGTAGTAGTAGTAGTAGTAAAAACATTATTATTATCATGACAGGAAATAGATGTATATGTCTGTGGTGGTGCCTACGATATGTGGATATTCGCCGTTTCTCTCTTATGTCCGTAGACTGTGTGTGTGTTTCATGATCTTAACACACACACACACACACACACACACACACACACACACACACACACACACACACACACACATGTACAAACACACACATACAAACACACAACATACACAGATACAGATACGCACACACATACACGCACATGTGTATTATCTTCAGGAAGTTAACATTTTCTTATCTTGAATATAATGAGAGGAGAGAGAGAGAGAGAGAGAGAGAGAGAGAGAGAGAGAGAGAGAGAGAGAGAGGAGAGAGAGAGAGAGAGTAAGAGAGATTATCAGTAGTTGTGTCCTGTCTCTCGGTTTGTGTACATGTGTGTGTGTGTGTGTGTGTGTTGTGTGTGTGTGTGTGTGTGTGTGTGTGTGTGTGTGTTGTGTGTGTGTGTGTGTGTGTGTGTGTGTTTGAAAAGTTACACAGTGCTATATAGAAAATACATACATAGAAAGAGAGAGAAAGAGAGAGAGAGAGAGGAGAGAGAGAGAGAGAGAGAGAGAGAGAGAGAGAGAGAGAGAGAGAGAGAGGAGAGAGAGAGAGAGAGAGAAAAGATAATGTCATATAATTCTTCATATATATTCTTATTCTTTTTACAGAAACGAGAAAATAAAATGAATAATGAATAATAATAATAATAATAATAATGATAATGATAATAATAATAATAATGATGATAATATTAATAATAATGATAATAATAATAATATAATGATAACAATGAATATAATAAGTGAGACGAAAAAAAAATAAATAATAAAGTGATAAAAAAAAATATATATATAAGAAAAAAAATATATGAAAATTAATATAAAGTGAATTTTCAAAAACCCAAAAACAAAAAACAAAAAAACAAAAAAACGAAAATAAAACAAAAAAGTGAACAACCAAAAAAATAATAAAATAAAATAAAAAAACAGTGTTACCATTCTCACCAAAAATTTTCCAGTGTTGCCAATTCTCACCACCTCCAAATTTTTTTAGGCCTACCTCCGGCCTACCCCGCCCCCCCCCACGCCCCCCCCCGTCCCCCCGGCATGCTAAGGGACAAAACAAAGATGGCGGACATGTATGACTTAAGAGAGAGAGAGAGACTTCGGCTTTCAGAAGAGGAGGAGGAGAGAGAGGAGGAGGAGGAGGAGGAAGAATTCAACGCATGCAAAATAAAGTAAGGAGAGAGAGAGAGAGAGAGAGAGAGAAGAGAGAGAGAGAGAGAGAGAGAGAGAGAGAGAGAGAGAGAAAGAGGAGAGAGAGAGAGAAGAGAGAGAGATTGTTTTCATATATATACATTTTTGAAATATCTATTATTAATCATGTATTTGTATATTGTTTGTTATATCTACTCCTTACACACACACACACACACACACACACACACACACACACATACATAGCACATACACACACAAAAAAGCAAAATATATAAATAATTAAATACAAAAACACACACAGACACGTGCACACACAAAAAACATACACAAAATACACGTACACACAAAAAACACGTACACACAAAAGAAGTAGAAAAAACACACACGTACCCCAACCAAAAAAAAAAATTAATGAAACAAATTAACCAAAAAAAAACTCAAAAAACGGAAAAAACTCAAAAAAAACATAAAAAATAGGAAAAAACTCAAAAAACAGGAAGAAAACACGCCCACGCCCACGCCCACACCCATACCCACCTATGCCCCATCACACACTGTCCTCTGAAGGGGTTAGTCTGCCACAGGTCATGGAGGGGGAGGGGGAGGGGGAGGGGGGGCAGGGCGGCAGCGGCGGCGGCGGCGGCGAAGGCAGCGTCGTGGGGGGGGTAGGGGTGGCCGAGGGGGGGGTGAGGGCCCGCCCCCTCACCCCCCCACACCAACCCCGCCCCCCCCGGTCCCCCACCCCCCCCATACACGCCCCCCCCGGAAGTGCCATAGGTCACCTCATACCCGAATTCTGTAGGGGGGGGAGAGAGAGAGAGAGAGAGAGAGAGAGAGAGAGAGAGAGAGAGAGAGAGAGAGAGAGAGAGAGGTTAGTTTATTGATCTATTTTTTCTATGTATATACTATTTTTTATGTTAAGTTAAGTGAGAGAGAGAGAGAGAGAGAGAGAGAGAGAGAGAGAGAGAGAGAGAGAGAGAGAGAGAGAGAGAGAGAGAGAGTAGGGAGCGACGCTGATCCTAGAAAATGGCGGATGGAAGGACGCTCTCTCTCTCTATCTCTCTCTTTCTCTATATATCTATCTATTTATATATCTCTATCTATCTCCATCCGCATATCTATCTATCTATCTTTCTAGTTATCTATATCTATCGATCTATTTATCTAATCAATCACAGATTTTCATTACTTTTACTGATTTTAACAATTAATTTAAGTTCAAGAATTTTTTTGCTAATGAGAATTTATGAAATATGAAAGTTTTCAAGTAAACTACTAACTATCTATTTATCTATTATCTATCTAAAAGTTATCACACTACCTATCTACTATTCATTTATCTATTCATCTATCTATTCATACATTAAATTATATATATTTATCTACCATATCCACTTATCTACTATCTATCACACTATCAATCTACCATCTACCTCACCATCTACCTACACACACACTGCCGCACCTGTAGAAGTGATATCCCACAGGTTGGGCGGGGCGTGGTGGTCCTGGGTGGGCGTGGGCGGGCAGTACCCTGTGAGGGGGGGACGCCCTACACACCCAGCTGACATGACCCCCAGACTAGCGACGGTGAGGTCAGCACGCCCTTAGAAGTAATGATTTGGGCGTGTGGGCGTGGGCGTGGGTCTGGGTGTGGGTCTGGAAGGAAGGAAGTTTGATATTTGAGTGAGGGGAAAAATGTGGAAAAGAGAGGTTGTTTTTTTATCTCTGGGGTGAAATTTATTGGGTTTTTTTAGTGAGGGGTTTAAAAGAGGGGAAATTTGATCTTTGGGGTATTTGTTTGGGTTTATTTTGAGTGAGGGGAAGAAAAAAGGGGAAATTTGATCTTTGGGGGTAATTTTTGTGGTTTTATTTTGAGTGAGGGGTTGAAAAGAGGGGAAATTTAATCTTTGGGGTAATTTTTGGAGTTTTTTGAGTGAGGGGAAGAAAGGGATAAATTTTGATCTCAAGGGGTATTTTTTGGATTTTTTTGAGTGAGGGGAAATATGGTTTGTCTGAGTTGGGTTTGAATAGAGGAATATTAACATTTTTGGGGTGATTTTGAGATATTTTTGAGTGAGGGGAGATATTTTTGAGTGAGGGGAGATGCGTGAAAATTATTTGGAGGGAATTATGATTTTTTTAGGTAATTCTTTGTTTTGTTTTTTTGAGTTAGGGTGAAATTTTGATCTAGGGAAGAAATCTATTCAGAAAATTTGAGTAAAACGAAAATAAATTGGAATTCTGATCAGTGGTGTGTGCGTGTGTGTGTGTGTGTGTGTGTGTGTGTGTGTGTGTGTGTGTGTGTGTGTGTGTGTGTGTGTGTGTGTGTGTTGGGTTGGGTTTGAGTGAAAAAGAGAACATTTTTTATTTGAATGTAATTTTCGGAAGGCATTTTTGAGTGAGGGGAAATTTTATATTATATTTGGGGCGTTAATTTTGAGTGGGGGATTAAATAAGAGGGGAATTTTGATCTTGGGGGTGAAATCAATTGTTTTTTTTAGTTGAAAGGTCTAAATGAGGGGAATTTAGTGAGATTTTGAGTTTTTTGAGTAAAGGGAATTAGGTAAACAAATATTTGAGTAAGGGGAAAAAGAGGAGAATTAGGGAAGTTTTTATTTTGGGGGGGGGTGGAGGGATTTCAATGAGGGGAAAAGGGATAGATTTTCGGGGTTTGAGTGAGGGGAAAAGAGGGGAATTTGTGTAGATTTTTGGTTTAATTTGGTTGAGGGTTTAAAAAGAGAGTGAGGAAAAGTAAGTAATATTTTGTTTTTTGAGTGAGGGGAAGTAAGTAATATTTTGTTTTTTGAGTGAGGGGAAGTAAGTAATATTTTGTTTTTTGAGTGAGGGGAAGTAAGTAATATTTTGTTTTTTGAGTGAGGGGAAGTAAATATTTTTCAAGTAGATAGGCGGAAATTTTCGAAATAGGAAAGAGGGGAAATATTATAAGGAGAAAGAAAGAAAATAATTAATCTGACCAATACTTAGAGTGAGGGGAAAGAGAGAGGGAAAAATAGTAATAGAAATAATTATATATATATTTTTTTTTTGTTGTTGTTACTTTTATATGTAACGTATTTTAAAATTTTCAATACATTAAGTAAAAGAGAAAGAGAGAAAAAGAGAAAGAGAGAAAGAGAGAAAAAGAGAAAGAGAGAAAAAGAGAAAGAGAGAAAAAGAGAAAGAGAGAAAAAGAGAAAGAGAGAAAAAGAGAAAGATTAGAAAAGAGAGAGAAAAAGACACTTACTAATATTTTACGTAGAAGAAGAAGAAGAAGAAGAAGAAGAAGAAGAAGAAGAAGAAGATGGTGATAAAAACATGTATAGGAAGAAAGAAAATAATAATAATGAACAAAACAAAAATAGAAAATATTAATAGAATACACAAAACGAAGGAGAATTGAAAGATAAAAAAGAATAAAAAAAAGGAAGAAGGATAGATAAATAAATAAACAAGATAAATTAACAATAAATAGAAGAAGAAGAAGAAGAAGAAAATTTGAAAATACATATATTATTATTATTTTCTTAGCAAGTTTTTTTTATTATTTTTCTATTCACAAATTTTCTATTGATTTCGTAATTTTTTTCCCCCAATATATTTTTTTCCAAATAACTTAATAAAAATTTTCCTAACCACTTATATAAATAGATAATTTTAAAACACTTTTTTTATCAATACTTAAATCCATTTTTCAATATTTTTTTTCCATTTATCAGCAAAAAAAATTACTTAACAATCAAAATATTACTTAAACAGCTTCAAAAAAATTACTTATAACCACAAAAAAAATTACTTAACAATCAAAATATTACTTAAACAGCTTTAAAAAAATTACTTATAAACAAAAAAATTACTTAACAATCAAAATATTACTTAAACGGCTTAAAAAAAATTACTTATAAACAAAAAAATTACTTAACAATCAAAATATTACTTAAACAGCTTCAAAAAATTACTTACAACCACAAACAAATTACTTAACAATATTTTCGAACCACTTATAATACTATGAAGCAATTTCGAAGCACTTATGAACACCATTAACCACTTAACAAGCAATTAAAAAACACTTAACTGCTTCCCAACACTTAAATCTCAAAAACCACTTAAATTAACCACTTAACGAAATAATTATACCACTTAAAAATCACTTTGAACCACTTATAATGAACAGAATCGAACCGGAATAAATCACTGTTTCGAATCTCACTTTGAACACTTGAATCACTTACAAACAAACCACTTAGGGAGAGGGACAGCGAGAGACTGACTGAGAGAGAGAGAGAGAGAGAGAGAGAGAGAGAGAGAGGGAGAGAGGGAGAGGGGGGGGGGGTTCGAAGCTCCGCCTACTCGTTTCGAAACAATATTCACCATTAACAAGACAGCTTCTCTTCTTCCTATTGGCTCCTCCTCCTCCTCCTCCTCCTCCTCCTCCTCCTCCTCCTCCTCCTCCTCCTCCACCTCCTCCTCCTCCTCCTCCTCCTCCTCCTCTTCTTCTTCTTCCCTTACTCCTTCTCCTCCTACTACTATTTCTACAATTCTTATTCTTCCTCCTTCTCTTCTTCCTCCTCTTCTTCTTCCCCTTCCTCCTCCTCCTCTTCCTCTTCTTCCTGCAGTTATTATCCTTCCTTCCTTCCTTCCTTCCTTCCTTCCTTCCTTCCCCTCTCCCTTTCTCTCCTATTCGTTATTATTTTCATTATCATCTCTCTCTCTCTCTCTCTCTCTCTCTCTCTCTCTCTCTCTCTCTCTCTCTCTCTCTCTCTCTCTCAATCGAAATAATATGAAAAGGGATTGAAATAGAGAGAAAAAAACTGATAGATATTAAAGATCTATCATGCTAATTCTGTCAAAGTTTATTAGTTGTTTCCCCTCACCCCCCACCCCCCCCTTTTCTCTCCCCTCTCTCTCTCTCTCTCTCTTTCCCCTCTCTCTCTTCCCGCCAAAAAAAAATAGGAAACATAATATTTTACCCGACTTTAATTTCGCGTTTGAAGCCAAAATCACACATAGACGCACATAAACACACATACACACACACAAACATAAATAAAACATAACCTAGAACACCAAAATTAAAACAAACACTAAAATATAAATAAAACACTCAATACTTAAACATATCGCGAAATTTACCCTTTCGTTAAATTTTGGTGGAATGCTCATACGTGGTTGGCTGGCAGGAAACAGCTGTTAGCGACTGTATTTGTTTGTTCTAACTTGACGCAGACGCTGAAGGAAGCACGGGCGTGTGTGGGC
>JAXIVD010009478.1:0-15329 GCA_036785275.1 Cancer borealis | reverse complement strand
GTGTGTAGGAGTATACGTGGGTTAAGGATAGCTATCATATCTTCTTGATGGAACTTGACAATGCACTAAAGGTACTGCATTACATTTTCTAATGAAAATAAATAACTTCCATAGCCATTGGCACCGATGACAGTCAGTACTACTACTACTACTACTACTACTACTACTACTACTACTACTACTACTACTACTACTACTACTACTACTACTACTACTACCACTACTACTACCACTACTACTACTAACACTACTACTACTACCACCACTACTACTACTACTACTACTACTACTATTACCACCTTTTGTTGAAGTTACGGAGGGAAACATTAACCTTAACAAAGTCATTTTAATCTTTCTTACTCTCTTTCCTACAGGAACCAAGTGGTGTGGGACAGGGAACGTGGCTGAAGGACTAGATGATCTTGGATCGCTGAAGGAGGTGGACGCTTGCTGTAGAGACCACGATCTTTGTCCTGATGACTTGGAGCCTGGCCAGACGCGGCATAACATTAGCAACGAGTCCCCTTTTACCATGTAAGAAGAGAGAGAGAGAGAGAGAGAGAGAGAGAGAGAGAGAGAGAGAGAGAGAGAGAGAGAGAGAGAGAGAGAGAGAGAGAGAGAGAGAGAGAGAGAGAGAGAGAAGAAGAGAGAAAGAGAGAGAGAGAAAGAGAGAAAGAGAGAGAGAGAGAGAGAGAGAGAGAGAGAGAGAGAGAGAGAGAGAAGAGAGAGAGAGAGAGAGAGAGAGAGTAATATCATTAATCATGTAACAGTTTCAGCCTCACATACATTATTAACTTCGTAGCCTACTTTCCTCTCTCTCTCTCTCTCTCTCTCTCTCTCTCTCTCTCTCTCTCTCTCTCTCTCTCTCTCTCTCTCTCTCTCTCTCTCTCTCTCTCTCTCTCTCTCTCCGTAGTATCACTCATTAACAGATTTTCCTTTAGTATCGATTTCCACACTTCGCTTCTCTCCCTTCCAGGACTCACTGTGACTGTAATGAAAGCTTCAGGAAGTGTCTGAGGGAAGTGGGGACAGGAGAAGCCAAGGAAGTGGGCTCAGCATACTTCTCAACGGGTTTGTTTCAGTGCTACCGCCTGGCAAAGCCTGTTAAAGGATGCAAACAGTGGGCTGGGTAAGTCAGTGGTGCGGTCTTTTCCAGCTGCTCTTTTCCAGCGCTCTTAAGATTGTGTTTTTATCTTGTTTTCTTATGGTAATCAGTGGCTCATTTGGCGGGAAAGTCAAAGAAAATACTGGTTTATATTATTTTTCTGTAAATGGACCAGGGAGTTATTTTGAAATATTCTCGTACTCGTGTAAATTACTCCTATTTATTCATACATATCCTCATTTTTCTAGTGTTCTTTGTGTATACATATATATGTGTTAAGGTGACCCATTGCTTTATTTTAGTTACACTGTTCTTAATCTTAATCTCGTTTACAGCCTCCTCACACAAGCCTGTCAAGAGTACGAGTTTGAAGAGACTGGCGAACCTCGCTGGCAAGTGTTCGATATGAAGGCTTTTGACTAGAAGGAAAAAAAGACGACGATATGAAAAGTTAATCAATTCCAAGGACACTGCAGTTACATAAGAAGGAAACAACAAGGAGATGTGGAAATGAGTTAAGTCTTAGCATACTACATGAACATAAATGGAAATAGCTAATAAACAAGAAGAGATAATTAAGTTGCATCCAGGTAAAGATAATGAAATAAAGGATTTAATGAAGAGAAGAAGGTTGAAGTGCGTACTGTAACAATTATAAAGAGAAATGCAATGGTAACGAGTTAGATAATGGAAACCGTGTATTAGATATTCCATCACGAGTTAGTATGAAGTTCAAAATAGTAAAGAGATGAAGTTATTTTGGGTTGAATAGGTAGACGATAGTGTTATACGAGACGGTGTTATCAAGAAGCCATTAATAGTGAACTAGAGACAAGGGTAAAGAAGATTGTAGTTTAGGAAGGTATCTAAGCAAGGCAGTGAGGAAAGAATATTCACATCATTCTAGACTTAACGTAGACAATGGAATTAATATATTTGCACTGCTATTACATGCTGTGGTATATACATGCATATTAATAATTATAATACAACACATTTATGGCACCAAAGTATTTTCATATCTTAATAATATTCAAACGAGCACACATAATTTTCCTCCAGTAGAATTAATTAATATATATTTACCAAGCAGTATTATTTTCTGCACCTATTGAAAACCGTGTATTCTCGAGCATAGACTGAAGTAGAATGTAGCATAGATGGCTGATAAGACATTAGATAATAGTATTTTAAATTATAAATACCAGTGAATGTATTTGCGCTGTTTAATTTATTTTTTCTTATAGTACGATTGTCCATATCAATACCGACTCAAGCATTTGGCATTTATATATATTTTTTGAGCACGCATTTATTATATAGTTGAAGACACTGCAATTGGTCGCTGCTATTCTAACCTAACGTAACCTATCCTATCTAACCTAACTATGTGCCAAAGCCTATATACACAGTGACTGAAGTAATATTTTATCTTAAACTAAACTTTCTTTTAGCTTATCCACCACGCACAGAATTAAAATCAATATTAAAATCAATTGCATATATATAGAAGTAACGAAGGTTTGATACACACACACACATACACACATATATGCGTGTATGTGTGTATACACGCTTATACTCATATAGACGTTTAGGAGGAAATATAATAAAACCACTTTTTTGAAACCTTTGTGTAAGACGATGAAAAAGTGTTAAAAACCAAAACAAATAATATTTGTTATTTTGAATAGTTAAACAGACAGACAGGCAGACAGTGGCGGTGGATTTTCAAGGTCACCGATAAGTAAGTAAAATATTAAAGTCTTGTGTTGATCTCATCAGTATTACTAATGAACGATTCACTCTGGTATTACTTTAACAATATAATGAATAAATGAATGTTTTTTATTTCATTAACCTATATATATAAACGTGTGTGTTTACACTTTCTATAATATATATTCTATTTTACTTTATTTACTATGTTTCTCTTCCAAAATATTTTGTTAATGGTTGATTATTGTATGATATATGTGCCCTTGCATCAAGGATCTTGTATAAGATCCTTGGTAGTGACTGTGACTGTGGTGGTGATAGTGATTAGTGAACATTTTTCGAAGCACCAAACTTCAAAGAGTTTTTACGCCGTTAATATTAATTTACCCCGAGTTATGTATATTGTAAAAAATCTCCAAAATAATTATATCTAAACATGTCTAAGCCCAGGATAATGAAGTAATGCATTTGGCTTAAATTGCAATACAATAGATTGCAGTGAGGACGAATAAGAATGGCAGGAACAAGTATGAGGGAGAAGGTAGAGGCTAGTATGAGGATGGATGGCTATACTCACACCCTTAGTGAGTACAGCACTACACTAACTAATATGGTAAGTATATATATTTTCTTTATCATTATTATCGATCTTTTATTCGTTTCATTAATATCACAATCCAGGGTAAATTTGCATAACTATTGCTGGTACGGTAGGTGGTTAGCACGCTCGGCGCGCAACCAAGATGTTCTGGATTTGAATCCCAGGTCGGGTGAAGACAAGATGGGTTTGTTTTCTTAAACGCTGTAATCTCTGCTCACCTAGCAGTACAATAGGTACGGGAGTAAGCTGATGGTTTGTGACCTTGCAATCCCGGCAGGTGGAAATCCTATCCCCCTGCGTGTGTGTGTTCAGGACCACAATGGAAATAAGTCTATGGACTTTCTTGTGTTATCCTGGGAAGTATTTCTTCCAAATGAATACATACATACGATATCTATATAGATATGAAGTCGTACATACTATACATATATTGTACTCAACGCATCTGTGAAGGCATCAGGCGGTGCTAACCATTATTTTCCTGGTAAAGCGTGTTTGAAGGTAGGTTAGCTAATGTTAAGTTAGATTTGGTTAGGTTAAGGTTCGGTTGGGTTAATTTAGGTTTGGTTGTTTAAGCTCTTTATTATTTGTTACTCAAAAGTAAAGCATTTCACCCTAATTTTTTTTCCGGATTGCCATAAATCTCCTATATATGCTTATATAATGATGAACATCGCCTGAAACCTTCACAGATGTGTTGAGTACACTATATTTAGTATGCACGACTTCATATTTATATCGATATCTGAGCAGTAGTTATGTAGATTTACCCAATGCTGTAAATGCTATCTAGTTACCTATTAATTATGTTTTTTTTAAATTTATTATGCATCTATAGTTATCTAATAATTTTTTCGGGTTATGTGGAGATAACATTAGCGTGTTCTCCCGAGGTTAATACTTATATGTCCGATAGAAATAAGGTTGCAGAATACCATGCAATATATATCAACTTCCGGAAACTTGTTAAAGCAAAAAAAAAAAAAAGGCCTCAAAATTACTATAATAGACTAACCTTATCTCCATATTATCCATTTTTTCAGTTTTATTTATTTAGTGTGTGTGTGCGTATGTTTTTTTTTTTTTTTTCTTCCTCAGAACCGTGCCTTGGAGGAAGCACAAACACGTAAGGTGAAACTAGAAGGTGTACTGGAAGCTAAATGTCAGTGTACGGCCAAGTTACGTGCACAAGTTGATGCCCAAAGAGGTGATGAAGGCAGCAACACACACACACACACACACACACACACACACACACACACACACACACACACACACACACACACAGACAAACAAAAATTCAAACAGAAAGTATGTCTATATAAAAATACATTCCAATAAATTATGATACATACCCCCCAAAAAGTATTTAAGAGAAAACTTGAATTAAAAGATAACCTAACCTAACCTAACCTAAAACTTGAATTAAAGGATAAATCTAAGATTACTATATATCCTAATCATCATTATATTATTTCAGTGCAAGAACAAGTTAAGGAGGAGCAGGAAAGGACAGCTCTGGAGGGGATTAAACAGCTTAACAATGATTTAGAAACAGCCAAGAAACAACTGGAGGTGACAAGGAAACTTAATGAGGAGCTACAGCAACTTAGATTAAATAAAGTGTAATGAATAATGTGGGAAACTTAAGAGATTATTCAATAGATTAAGAAATTATATAAACATCAGATTTAACCTAACTTTAAGTATATGGATGTGGGATGACCAAATTATTAGTTAGTTAGTTTTGTGTAGTGTAAAGATTAGTTATGTTGGAGATGTATGTAGTGGTGTAGTAGTAGTGGTGGTGGTGGTGGTGGTGGTGTGGAATGAGCCAAGGTGGAAGAAAGGAAAATATTAAATAACAAATAACTACAATAGAAGAAGTTTACAGTGAATGAAAGGAAAGATTTTAGCAACCTAAGTTAACAGAAATACATCCTTTTTTCTTCTTAACTCAGTGTAAATGTTAGTGTGGAAGAAAGAAAAATAACAAATAATAACAGTAATACAATGGAAGAATTTTGCAATGAGTGAAAGGAAATATTTTTAGCAACCTAAGTTAACAGAAATACATCCTTTTTTTTCTTCTTTAACCTTGTGTGTTGTGTTGCAGGAGTGACTTTGAAGCTGTTATGCGTGAACTGTCCACAGAATTCTGGAGTATGCAGCTGCTGGAAGAGGTAATTAGTGTTATAAATTGATGTTATAGATAAGTGAATAATTTCTTTGCTCTATGTGTGAAGTTCTTGGTGTGTGCTTTGAAGGTCAGACCAGGGTACTGAGAGCCATCTAAGAGGTCAGTTATTGTTAGTCTGCCGAGGTGGAGAGACGACAATGAGTGGAGGAGTGCCATGCCGTAGGAGTGGTGACGAGGACAGTGTAGTAGTAGGTGTTCTGGAGTGTGTGGTTGTGTAGGGTGCCAAGGAGTGCCATGCAATTGGAATGATGGTGAGGATAGTGCATTAAGAGGTGTTTTGGGGTGTGTGGTTGTGTAGGGTGCCAAGGAGTGCCATGGTATGGGAGTGGTGGCAAGGACAGTACATTAGGAGGTGTTCTGGGGAGTCAGGTTGTGTAGGGCACCAAGGGCAGTGAGGGTCATCAGTCATGCCGGCTTGTAAAGGTGTGAGTTTAGGTGGCTGTGTCCAATTTGGAGTGTGGTGACGGCAGTGTCAAGGGCACGGCTGGGGGAGTAGGTCCACCAATGGTGTCATGTGTCTTGTCTGATGCGTCCTAGTGAGGTGTATTGTAGGGCGTATTATAACTATAATGTTGAGTGTGACTTGAGGTATGTTGTCCTTGAAGGGTGACAGTGAGGGCTGCAAGGATATCACTGAGGAACTGGCAACGTTAGAACAGGAGGTGACGGAGTTAGAGAATGAACGCCTTCACTTCACCAATAATACCACTACTGTCTCCTTAAATCTCAACACACTGACTGCTCTTCTGTAAGTATATTTACCTAGTTGTAATATACAGGAAAAGAGTTATGCTCATACTGTTCCATCTCCAAATCTACTATTATCCAGTTTGCTTTTGAAATTATGAATATTTCTTGCATTAATTACTTCTGCATCAGGTTTATTTCAGGCTTCTATGCTTTTATATGGGAAGATGTATATATTATATTAATCCTTCTAAATAATGTTTTGTTTCTAGAGATGAAAGCAATGGATTCCTGGAGAAGGTGAAGGAGAGGAAAACTAAGATGAAGGGAGAGGAAGCTGCCCTGAAACAACAGCTGGAGTGCCTGCAGGAGAAGGAGAAAGCTACCTCCACACAACACCAGAACACCACCACCATCACCACCCAGCAGTGAGTTAGCTGGTGTTGATTGTAAGTCTCCACCAAGCTACCACACACCTGCATAACACCACAACACCACATACTCATTACCAGGTGTATGAATAAGTATTAAGATGACTCAAGATAGGAAAGGAGGTAGAGAGATTTTTTTCTTGAAGGGATGAATTTTTATATTATTATTATTATTTAATTTTTTTCTTCACATCATGAGATTTGACTTTTATTTTATGTTATGTTAGTTGTTATGTTCTTCAGATTTGATTTCTTTTTGTATTATTTTTGTATTGTTATTAAAAAGGATTATTTCTTAGATTTAATTTCACATTTATATACCTAAAACAAATTAAAGAAACATGTTATATAATCAAATAAGATAAGATAACATAACATTTATTATCCAACTGTTAAAAATACAATAGGGAAGAGTATTAGTAATTATAAAGTGAGGTTAACAGGAGACAGGAAATAATACAACAGGAGACAGGAAATAATACAACAGATGAACAGGAAATAATACAACAGGTAACTATACTTCAGAGAAGGAAAAATGGGAAGAAATTAAACCATTGTGACTGAAAAGATAAATTATCAAGCAGCTTTATTAAATCATGTTATATATAAGTAATACAAAATACAGCTATAAATGAATTGTGTGACTATTGTATTTATCATGATTTCTTTAAGATTCTGTTGTCTGCAATCAATCATCAAAGCTTTATTTAATGTCATGTTGAATATAATTTATACAAAATATATCCTATCATAAATGAATTAATTGTGTATCTGTTGTATTTATCTTGATTTCTTTAAGTTACTGTTGTCTGGATTCCCAAAAGCTGCCTTGTTCACCACACAAAAGGGAAATATGATGAGATATTGGATTCTCTAACCTATCTATATTATACATGCAAGAAGAAGGAGTAGAAGTGGAAGAGGGAAGGATTAGATTTATAAAGAAAGAGAAAAAGAAGCAAAGGATAGATAAAGAAGAGAAGAGACGAATGAAACACCTCAAAACTTCCCTCAATGGTGTGTGTTTACGGCAGAAAAGTCTCCATCGCCAACTTCATACTGCATTCCTCACGGCACTCCAATCTGTAAGTCTTGATAATATTTGTACTTCTTTATTTATTTATATCATTGGCGTATGCACGTGTTTATTATTGCATACGTTATTTTCTAAGCCATGAACTCTTACACTACAGTAAAACCTCGATATAACAAACCAATTGTGGCAGGGGATCTTACGTTATATCCGGTAATTCGTTATATCCGAAGTTTCGTAAAAATACTGAACGACTTTGCTATATACGAAGGAGGAGGAGGAGGAGGAGAAGAAGAAGGAGGAGGAGGAGGAGGAGGAGGAGGAGGAGGAAGAGGAAAAGGAGAAGGAGGAGGAGGAAGGGTTAAGCTATACCAGAATGGCTAAATTGTTGCAATAGTAAATATTTTTAGTTATGAGCCATAAAGTCTTACACAATATATGACTAACCAAATCTAATCTAACCTAACTCAGATTGGAGGCGTTGAAGAGACTGGTGGTGATGACGTGACGCCCAACATCTATCTACTGTCGACCCTCGATTTAACGGACCCCGATTTAACGGACTTCGGATTTAACGGACTCCGTCTGCTAGCGGACAATCAACCCAGATCCGGACTAAAGTCCGTTAGTATAAAAGAAAGTTCGGTAAGTGGCGGTCGCGTCGGTAACATAATCCGTTAAAATCTAGGGTGAAACGCCCAACTTTTGGGAAATAAAATATGAAAACCTTATATAACCAGACTTAAACGAACCAATCCTAACATAACCTAATCTAACCATAACCTAACCATAACCTAAGATAACATACTTAGGTTATGTTAGGTTTGGTTCGGTTAGGTTCGGTTATATAAGGTTTTTATATTTTATTGCCCAAAAGTTATGTTTCACCCTAGATTTTTTTTTCTGGATTGCCATATTATGGGCTTTAACCAAGCAACGGACTTTTTACACTAACGGACAGGGCTCCCTCCACATTAGTTCGTTAAATCGAGGGTCGACAGTACGTCACTCAGGAGTTTCTGAAAGTACGTGTAAAAACATCACGACAGAACAGCGAGAGAGAGACGGTCTACTGGTCTACTCGGATAAATTGATAAGGTAAGGTAATCAGCTGGGGGGTTTGGGAGGGCGCTGTAAACCAGGGTTGGATACAAGTACATGCAAATTTTCACACCTCCGAATTTCATGAAAATTGGTACAATGAGGTTTTCGGTTGTGCTGAACACGAATCTGGACTTATTTTTTCTGATTACTATAATATCAAACTGTATTTCACCCTTGCTTTGCCTAATAACATTAATGAAATCACCATTATTTAACTTTACTGTCTGATGCTGGTCTCATATGACAAAAATACAGAGAGATGACCATGCAAATTTTCACACCTCCGAATTTCATGAAAATTGGTACAATGAGGTTTTCGGTTGTGCTGAACACGAATCTGGACTTATTTTTTCTGATTACTATAATATCAAACTGTATTTCACCCTTGCTTTGCCTAATAACATTAATGAAATCACCATTATTTAACTTTACTGTCTGATGCTGGTCTCATATGACAAAAATACAGAGAGATGACCATGCAAATTTTCACACCTCCGAATTTCATGAAAATTGGTACAATGAGGTTTTCGGTTGTGCTGAACACGAATCTGGACTTATTTTTTCTGATTACTATAATATCAAACTGTATTTCACCCTTGCTTTGCCTAATAACATTAATGAAATCACCATTATTTAACTTTACTGTCTGATGCTGGTCTCATATGACAAAAATACAGAGAGATGACCTACCCTAAATGTAAACAAGTAGCACACACACACACACACACACACACACACATACCACACCATACCACACCACACCACACATCACATCACATCACTACAATAATAATAAATAAGTAAGTACCCGCCTCAACAGCTCTCACCAAGAAGTAAAAACTGGTGATCACTAGACATCCGCATTGTTAAATATTCTAAATATAAGTAGTAGTAGTATGTAGTAGTAGTGGTAGTAGTATGTATTAGTATCATAAATCAAAATTAAATAATGTTCTATATGTATTTGAGAGAGAGAGAGAGAGAGAGAGAGAGAGAGAGAGAGAGAGAGAGAGAGAGAGAGAGAGAGAGAGAGAGAGATTTCTTCGTTTTAAACCTTCCCTGTTCCTCTACATGTCATTTTGAGGGATGGAAGAGCAGTAACACATTATTCTTCACCATTAATAGTGGAAGGATATAAAGAAAACATTACCTATTAAGCGCAAGTAACCTAATATAAGAACATCAACAAGTTTCAACAGGTACTTCAGATGGCGGCCGTGCGCCACGTATATATAAAACCAAAATTGAGATTTTTATTATACACAGGAAAGCAATTATATATACTTGAATCGTCTGAAACACCTAACCGTTTCCTACATAAGCATTTGTTATATTTGATTCGTATTTATTGCATGAAAAATGTTTATATCTAAGGTCAATTATAAAATTGAAAAACGAAAATAGACAATAATAATGAAATTAAACCAATATAAACCATAGAAAAGAATATATAAAAATTATTCAAAACGGTAGTAAAGCCTAAATAAGCCATATAAAAAAGAAAAACGGAAAAAACAATGAAAAAATGAGAAAAAAAACACCGTAATTATTCATTTTCATCCAAGAGTGTTAATTATAGCGTGTTAGGTACAGTAAAAGAAGCGTTAGGACATGACGACCTACAAGGATAGAGATGAAGATGAGTGTGTTGTGTTGTGAGTGTGTTATGGTGGGCTGATCGGCTGACAGGATGACGAATCTGCAAAAATCGACTGAAATACCGCTATACCGAAGGGCTTCAAATGCTTGCAATATCGATAATACCGCCCCGAAAATAACGCTATATCGGTATACCGGATAGGTGCACAACCCTAGACACACATACACACACTCAGCTGACGCCAGGCAATGTAATCTGATTGTGTTTCCGATTAATAATTATAATACTTAGGGCCCATATATATATATATATATATATATATATATATATATATATATATATATATATATATATATATATATATATATATATATACTACGTTCATGGTGCTGCATTTGTTGACTTTAAACTGCATATGGCTGATGCAGTTTAGTGTTAGCAGGTGTAACATTATGAACGTAGGTAAAGGTAATAGGCCTGTAGACTACACATTAAATGACAGCGTAGGAAGGTCATATAGTGTGAGGGACTTAGGAATTCAAATTAACAGTGACTTGCGCCCCAGGGAACAGTGTATTATAGCAAGAAATAGGGCCAACAAGATACTGGGATTTATTAGTAGATGTGTGACAAATAGAAGTTCTGAGGTTGTATTTAGCGTTAGTTAGGCCCCACCTTGATTATGCAGCTCAATTTTGGTTCGCTTATTATAGGAAGGATATAGGTTCCTTGGAGGCAGTCCAAAGAAGAATGACCAAGATGATTCAGGGGCTGAGAAACTTACCCTACAAAGATAGGTTAAAACGTCTCCACTCCCTAGAGAGAAGGAGGGCAAGAGGGGATATGAGTGAGGTTTTCAAATAGGTAAAAGGAATTAATAAGGGAAACATTGATCAAGTTTTAGAAATCAGTAGTCAGGATAGGACACGTGGAAATGGGTACAAGCTAGAAAAACTTAGATTAAGGACAGACCTAGGTAAATATTGGTTCACTAACAGAATAGTGAACGATTGGAATAGGCTGGGTAGACAGGTAGTAAGTGGTGAGTCAATAGGTAGCTTTAAAAAACAGTTGGATCAGAGTATGGATAGGGATGACAGGTGGGATGGATAAATATTGGATTATTCCAAGGGTGGGGGACAAGGAACTGCCTCGTGTAGGTCATCAACTGGCCTCTTGCAGTCTCCTCAATTCTTATGTTCTTATGAGAGAGAGAGAGAGAGAGAGAGAGAGAGAGAGAGATAACGTGACCATGCATTGAAAACGATACGTATGAATGAAAAGAAGAACAGGACTGTGTAGGTAATGAAGAAGAAGAGGAGGAGGAGGAGAGAAGAGAAAGTGGAGGAGGAAATAAAAGGGAAAGATATAAAAAAAATAACCGTAAGAGAGGGAAAAGTAAGAAAAAAACAGAGAGAGAGAGAGAGAGAGGTTTACATGGGAAGAAACAGGACGTAGTGTGGTGTTGTGTTGTGAGTTTCTAATCCATTGCTTCAAGCACATGACTAAACATATGTGTGTGTGTGTGGACTGAACACACACACAAGCTAGTAGTAATAATATACAAAACAACGAATAAAATTCTCTCTCTCTCTCTCTCTCTCTCTCTCTCTCTCTCTCTCTCTCTCTCTCTCTCTCTCTCTCTCTCTCTCTCTCTCTCTCTCTCTCTCTCTCTCTCTCTCTCTCTCTCTCTCTCTCTCTCTCTCTCTCACTCTCACGCAAACCGAAATCGTCCAAAAACACTCTGGCATTCCACTGGTAGAAGAAAGCTAAAAGAAACGAGTTTTTAGTTCGCTTAGCTTTTAAAACTTACCCTTTTTTCCTCCACCTTTCTACGGGATTTTTCTGGAGCGAAACACTTCGATGAGCAAGAGGAGGAGGAGGAGAAGGAGGTAAAGAAAAGAAATAGAACAAGGAAGGATGGAGGAGAAGGAAGCAGAAAGAATGAAATGAGTGAAAGTAAGACACTGAGAAGAAGAGAAAGGAGGAAAGTGGGAGAAACTAGTACTACTATTATTACTATTATTACTATTACTACTACTACTACTACTACTACTACTACTACTACTACTACTACTACTACTACTACTACTACTACTACCTTAACCTACCTAATATATATCAATATACATGTTACACATATGATCGTATGTATGTAGACAAGAATTGGCACGGTATTGGAATGCAAGGTTAGATTATCATTATCATTATTATTGTTATTGTTATTATTATTATTATTATTGTTATTATTATTATTATTATTATCTGTTTACATTATATTAATTTATTTTCCAGTTGAACATATACGAAAACTAATATATATTTTTATTTTAGTTTTTATTGCGAAGTTTGGTGCATGGAGAAAATACTTAATTACGTTATTTTAGTGGTCAGATAAAACTAGGTCAATATAGTTTTCTCTGTGTTAAGTTTCATATTCCATTAACTACTATCACCCCCCCCTTACCACCACCACCATCACCACCACCACCACCACCACCACCACCACCACCACCACCACCACCACCACCACCACACCACCACCACCACCACCACCACTACTACAAATAATAATAACAACAATAACTAATTAGATTGTGTAGGCATTAGTTAAGAACATAAGAATATAAAAATTGAGGAGACTGCAAGAGGCCAGTTGATGACCTACACGAGGCAGTTCCTTGTCCCCCACACTTGGAATAATCCAATGTTTGTCCATCCCACCTGTCATCCCTATCCATACTCTGATCCAACCGTCTTTTAAAGCTACATATTGACTCACCACTTACTACCTGTCTACCCAGCCTATTCCACTCTGTTAGTGAACCAATATCTACCTAGGTCTGTCCTGAATCTAAGTTTTTCTAGCTTGTAACGCATTTTCACGTGTCCTATCCTGACTAATAATTTATAAAACCTGATCAATGTTTCCACACAATTAGATTACACTGGCTGGCGTCAGCTGAGTGTGTGTATTTACGGATGTGCACCTATCCGGTATACTGATATAGCGGTATTTTCGGGCGGTATTACCGGTACTACAGGCATTAGAAGCCCTTCGGTATACCGGTATTTTTGATGATTTTGTCGATTCGTCATCCTGTCAGCCCGTCAGCCCACCATAACACTCACAACACAATACACTCACCTTCATTTCTATCCTTGTAGGTCACCACGTCCTAACACTTCTTTTACTGTAACCTAACACGCTATAATTAAAACTTGGATGTAAACAAATAATTACGGTGTTTTTTTCTCATTTTTTCATTGTTTTTTCAAGTTTTCTTTTTTCTATGGCTTATTTAGGCTTTACTTTCGGTTTGAATAGTTTTTTTATTTTTATTCTATGGTTATATTGGTTTAATTTAATTATTATTGCTTTATTCTATATATCGATTTTATGATTGACCTTAGAAATAACATTTTTCATGCAATAATTACGAATCAAATATAACAAATGTTTATGTAGGAAACGGTTAGGCATTTCAGACGATTTTTAAAAGTATATATAATTGCTTTCCTGTGTATAATAAAAATCTTAATTTTGGTTTTATATATACGTGATGCACAACTGCCATCTGACGGTACCTGTTGAAACTTGTTGATGTTCTTATATTAGGTACTTACGCTTAATAGGTAATGTTTTCTTTATAACCTTCCACTATTAATGGTGAAGAATAATGTGTTACTGCTCCTCCATCCCTCAAATAGGCATGTAGAGGAATAGGGAAGGTTTAAAACGAAGAAATATTATCACCGGGTTAGAGATCCTGTCTGGCTGCTAGCTGTGCAATGACTGAGTTAGGAACGCTAATTGATACATTTAACAACGGAATAATGCTAAAAATCATAGTTAGTAGCGAAGGAGTTGTTGGATATGAACAAGGAGGAGGAGGAGGAGGAGGAGGAGGGGGAAGTGGAGGAGGAGGAGGAGGAGGAGGAGGAGAAGGAGGTAGCTTACAGACATAACCCCAGGAGGCATAAACTTTCTTTCCCCGTCTCCGCGCCTCTCAACACAAGGGCAAAATAGAAGTAGTCGCCTGCGAAATCGAGTGAGTTTTGAGCACCTGTTAACAGCCCCCAAGTTACAGTATACACGGAACTTGAACGTAGACGGCCATGTTCTTGGGAAAACTTACACATGTTTCTTAGTGTTTATATATATGGAATTAACACGGAATTAATAACAAAAATATCATATGATCTTTGGAAAACTTGATTCTTTGTTTATATATACGGAATTAACACAAAATTTTTACGTGATCTTTTGAAACTTACAAGCGATTCATAGTTTATAGGAAATTAACACGAAAATTTAACTTAATCTTTGAAACTAACACGTAATTTCATAGTTTATAAGAGATTTAACAGAGTCGTGAAGAGAGAAAAATGGGAGTAAGGAATATTATCATTAGAAACATACATAGATATAGGTTTTTGAGTCCAATATATAAAAAAAAAAGTGTGTGTGTGTCTGTGTGTGTGTGTGTGTGTGTGTGTGTGTGTGTGTGTGTGTGTGTGTGTGTGTGTGTGTAGCGTGACTATAATATACACGAGTTAAAAATATATAATAAAAATGTCATTATTTATATATATCTATCTTTCTGTCCATCTGTTTTCACGTCATTCTGTGTGTTCTCCTTTCTCTTTCTCTTCCTTCTTCTTCGTTTTCCTCTTTTTTATTACTTCTTTATTTGTATCGTTTCTTGTTCTTCTTCACGTAAATAGACGTTCACTCTCTCTCTCTCTCTCTCTCTCTCTCTCTCTCTCTCTCTCTCTCTCTCTCTCCTCTCTCTCTCTCTCTCTCTCTCTCTCTCTCTCTCCCTCCCTCCCTCCCTCCCTCCCTCCC
>JAXIVD010009477.1:5000-10000 GCA_036785275.1 Cancer borealis | reverse complement strand
TCCCTGAGGAGCAAGGAAAGTATTGGTGTGAAGGGCGGTTGGCGGGCGTCGAGGGAGGAAAAGGTCGGGCAACAAGCATGCATGTATGTATGTATGTACACCTGGGCAAGACTTGGCCGGAATCAATAATGGGTAAAGTTGCAGTGGTGGTACACACTACGCCTCGCTCCCCTGCAAGACAGCCGCCTCTCACGCGCTTCAAACATGTCTTTTAACGCGAGCAAAACTACATTACATGCGTTACATAGCAGTGAAATGTTACATACAGGTTCAAGACGTGAGGGAAATTAGTTGTAAGCTTGTGTAAACCAGTTTTATACTCAAGTTGAGCAGTTTTACAATTAAAATACAATGGTTTTAAGCTTTGTGAGAATAAATCTGTTTCAGAATCGCATTAATTAGTCTTCAACGCTAAGTAATTATAGACGTGAATTCAACAATCCTGAGCTGAAGAAACAACGTTGGTGGTGAATATAATAGTCTCTTGAAAGGACAAAAAAACTTAAACCAGTAGAGAAGAAAAATACGTAAGCACCTCAGGGACTACACTGACCCAACACTCTTTGAAACTCTCTAGTATTTCTTTTTCTTTACAGGAGGATGGAAAGGCGAAGGGGAAAGGGAAGGAGCGGTACTTGAGACTTCCTTTCTAATTTTTTGTCCTAACTTATTTAACCCACCGTTGACCCTTCCCTTCATGTACACAAGGAGAGGGAGAAAAAAGAGAGAGGAGAGAAGGAGGGAAGAATCATTCGTTCCACATTAAACCTACACATTACAATACCACATTTAATGGTTTCAATGCCAAACACCACGAGACAACCACTACAGGTATTCATAGGCAGACAAACAAGCAGGTAGAGAGGACAGGTAACAGCAGGAAATACCCTTCACGTCAAGGAAGAAAACGGAAAAGCGAAAAATCAAAATTCCCTCCTTGACACTCACCCTCCGTCCCCAACACTAGCAAAAAAAATTGAAAAGAGGTGAAGGCGATAGAAAAAGAAATAGAGTTGGATCGATCAGCTCAAAGACAAAGGAGTGTGGTGACGGAAAGGGGTTCAGGGAAAGAGGTTCAGGGGATTCCAACCAAACATCCCATTCCCTTAGGCAAAAATAGCATTGGATACAACAGGGTAAGTAGCAAGTGTTATTTCTTTAACATGCAATACACCACCTGCCCACGCACACGTACACACACACACACACACACACACACACACACACACACACACACACACACACACACACACACACACACACACATGCAAATCAACACCATCTCCTGCGGGACAGATAAGCCCCAAATGTTGTCTACACCACGACAATTCCTCCAAAGCAATTCCACCACAACCCCCACCATCACTACCTCCTCCTCCTCCTCCTCCTCCAGTAAAGTAACTTCGACAAGTGACAGAGAAGTCTTACAATCAGACCTTGATCGACTAACGTCTTGGGCCAATAAATGGCAAATGAAATTTAACGTTGATAAATGTAAGGTACTACATATCGGAAGAAATAATGATCACGTTCAGTACCAAATGAATGGAAAACTACTTTCTGCAGTGAACAAGGAAAAAGATCTAGGAATCACAATATCAAGCGATTTAAAACCCAGTCAGCATTGCTCAGAGGTAGTTAAAACCGCTAACAGATTGGTCGGCTTTATTGGGCGTACTTTCGAAAATAAATCAGAAAAAGTCATATTAAAACTGCATAATTCACTAGTACGACCTCATCTTGAATATTGCGTACAGTTCTGGTCCCCATATTACAGAAAGGACATTGACAAACTGGAAAGAGTCCAGCGTAGAATAACGAAAATGATTCCAAGGCTGAAAAATAAACCTTATGAAGAAAGACTTAAAGAATTAAACTTATTCAGCCTCGAAAAACGAAGGATGAGAGGAGATTTAATTGAAATGTTCAAGATAATTAAAGGATTT
This sequence comes from Cancer borealis, assembly GCA_036785275.1. NCBI lineage: Eukaryota > Metazoa > Arthropoda > Malacostraca > Decapoda > Cancridae > Cancer > Cancer borealis. The sequence continues at coordinate 8,054 of JAXIVD010009477.1, read as the reverse complement.
GATAATATCAATGCAGAAGATTACATTACTTTTGATCGATCAAATATAACAAGAAGACGTCATACTTTTAAGATTACTGGTAAAAGATTCACATCAAACGAAGCCAAACATTTCTTTTTCAATCGGATCGTTAACGTTTGGAACTCCCTGCCCGCCAATGTCGTCGACAGTAAAACAATTAATACATTCAAAAATAGACTGGACAAATACTTAGAAGCCAATCCGCAACTAAAACATTATTCGTCAACATAGTAAACTTTGAGCAAGTTCCTTCTAATGTACAGTAATTACAAAATCTCGATTCGGAAGGACGTCGCTAGGGGCCTGACATCGCTTGCCAGGTAGTAGTGTTAGTGACAGTAGTAATAGGATAGACTAATCTAATTCCACGCATTTATTTATTTATTTTTACTTATATTGCATGGTTGGCCTTCCTCTCCTGCCAGTCGTGGCTGGTGGGAGAATCCCTCACCCTTACTATCCTGTATCCTTCATCCCAGATTTGATAGTGTAGTCTAGTTTATCACAAACAGCCTCGTAAGGGCCAGTAGGCCTGTTGCTGTTTGTTCTTCCTATGTGTTCCTATGTGTTCCTCCTCCTCCTCCTCCTCCTCCTCCTCCTCCTCCTCCTCTTCCTCCTCCTCTCCCCCGTGGCAGTGACAAGAGCCTTTAAATCCCAGAGCTTGCAATATCACACCTATAGTCTGTCTGTTGTTCCGTAGAGGAGGAGGAGGAGGAGGAGGAGGAGGAGGAGGAGGAGGAGGAGGAGGAGGAGGAGGAGGAGGAGGAGGAGGAGGAAGAGGAGGAGGAGGAGGAGGAGGTGTTTGTCCCCAGATCATTGCGGTAGTGTTGTTGTTGTCTTCTTCATCTTCATCTTATTTCCTTTTCTTTTTTTTCTTCTTTTTTGTGAATCTTCTGCAGTGAAAGATAATAAACCGTGTGTTTGTGTTTCATTTCAAGGGTTGTTTGTAATGGTGGTGGTGGTGGTGGTGGTGGTGGTGGTGGTGGTGGTGGTGGTGGTGGTGGTGGTGGTGGTGGTGGTGGTGGTGCTATAAAGAATTGGAAAGAAAGAGAAGAAAAAAAAATAAAGGACATGTAAAAGGAGAATGAAAAAAAAAAAATAAAGAAAGAAAAACCAGGAGGAGGAAGACAAAAGAGACATAAAAGAAAAATATATATATAACATGAAAGGAAAGAACAATAAAAAGGAGAAGGAAAAAAACTGAAAAAAGGGTAAAAAAATAAGAAGATAACGTGAAAGGTGTGATGAAAAGGACAATGGGAGGAAGGAGAGAGGATGAAAAAAGGGAGTAAGGATAGAGTACAATAAAAGAGAAGGAAGAGACATAATGGATAAGGAGCCCAAGGATACACCTTTGAATACTTCTGAATGGGAGGCAGAGTAACGCCTTGGGGAAATAACACATGTTCTAAATTAAGACTTGTTCTTGTTCTTGTTCGTGTTCTTCTTCCTCACCTTCTTCCTCTTCCTCTTCCTCTTTTTCTTCTTCTTCTGCCTTTAACTTTATTTTTTTTTCTACTCTTCTTCTTCCTCCTCCTTCTCTTCCTATAATCATTATCAACATTAGTAGTTATTATCATTATTATTATTATTATTATTATCATCATCATTATTATTATTTTTTCATTCTTTTTACAGTTTTCGCTCGAGTAAATGGAGTTTATGTGTAACACAAAGGCAGCAAAGGATGAAAGACAAAGGAATGCTTGTATATACTCTCTCTCTCTCTCTCTCTCTCTCTCTCTCTCTCTCTCTCTCTCTCTCTCTCTCTCTCTCTCTCTCTCTCTCTCTCTCTCTCTCTCTCTCTCTCTCTCTCTCTCTCTCTCTTTTTTTCTCTCCCTCTCTCTTTCTCTCTCACTTCCTCGTTCTCTCCATTGTTTCTCCTTTTACATTTATTTTCTACTCACGTTCCTCCTTCATCCCTTCTGACTTCGATTTATTCAAATGTCTCCTTCTTCCCTCACTTCTCCACACGCACACACCTTACCAACACCTCTTAGGACACACAAACACACACACACACACGAGTCACATCTACACACCAGCCAACCCACCTCGTAGAGCTTACACACCTACATAAACGGAAACACCACCTAGGACAGTGCCAAGGACCCATCGACCAACTAATCAAGACGTCTGACTAGCCAATCTGTGTCTGGAAATTACTGCCGCCCGTCAATACATCCGCTTAGCATCGATTGTCAAACGTGCGGTATAAATTTGCGTATTTCTTTTCGTTTACCGCCACGTTGAAATTGACGATGTAACGATGAGAATAGGAAAAAGATAGGAAGAAAAGGCAAATGATGAGGATAATCGAGAGGGACGCTGGAAATGGCCATCAATGCATTGGTGTAACGAAACGCAACGTAAGTTCAAGGAAAAGCATCATGGCACTGAACTCTGTGTGCAATGTGAATACAGCGACACAGAATATACATACACAGTAAACTAGATCAGTAAATAAGAAGTGAGTGAGCCAGGTGATGGGGAGGTGATGGCAACACTCACCTTTGTACGTCGTCCACGTGGGAGTTCCGCAGCAGGTGTCGGATCTTCTCACGGGCCGTCAACCCATCGTCGCCCTCAAACACTTCGGAGCGCGCCCTCTGCAGGAGTTCATTGATCCTGGTGAGGGTGGAGGAGCGCCTCAGGGATCCCAGTGACACCCGAGGCTGTGGCTTTGTCGAGTCACCATTTCGATTCCCCTTTGTCGCCTCGGCCAAGGGTTGCCTCCCGCCTTCACCAGCCTCACCGTCTTCGTCTGAGTCACCAGGGCTCTGCATTTCTATTTTAGGAATTCCAACCTTGGGCATAGGTTCCCTTGAGAGCTTTGAGGCACCGTTGACGTACTTGGGATGGTCTGTTCGCCTCCACACGGGGAAGTGATCACCTGTGTAGCCCGGCAGCAGCACGGCACGCCGAGGGTCAATGAGGGGAGCCACTACCTCCACACTCTCCTCACTAGTGCCAACATCATGGTAAGGACGACCGTGAGACCTTGGAGGAGGCTCGTCGTCGTCATCGTCGTCT
>JAXIVD010009476.1:10000-15333 GCA_036785275.1 Cancer borealis | reverse complement strand
AGAAGAAAAAAAATAATAAAAGAAATAAATGTTTGAATTTCATGCATATTTTCAGAATTGGAATGCCATCAACTGCGGTATTAACACACACACACACACACACCACACACACACACAACACACACACACACACACACACACACACACACAACACACACACACACACACAGTTTCTCTTTTTTTTTCCTTCTCTTCTCATTCTTATCAAATTACATATTACCTCGTTTCTTTACCTTTTTCTCCTTTGTGTATCAACGACTTCTTTTATACCTCACCTTTACCTCTCTCTCTCTCCCTCTCTCTCTTCTACTCTCTCTCTCTCTCTCTCTCTCTCTCTCTCTCTCTCTCTCTCTCCTCTCTCTCGATTAATAGTAATGAGAATAATATACGCAATTGAATGTACGTTTATGCGTAATGAAATCAATGTGTATAATGAATATGTGGTAAAGAAAAGAAAGAATCGATAAGAGAAATTGATACAATGAAAACAAAAATCTAATGTGTTCTAATATGCAATTTGTGTGAAAAGGGAAAAAAATATGTAATTAATAATGGTTTTTCGCTCCCTGAAACCTTAATGAATAAAAATGAATATGGTAGAAAAAATGATAATTGAGCTAATGAATATACTATAATGTATTTGGTACTGATTAGGGAAGGAAATGTGAAATAAATGAAAGGTGACAAATCAAACTATTCCCTTCAAAACGTGTCCTGATAAATAAAAAATAATAAATAAATAAAAATAAATGTCTCAGATTTAATGCAAAGTCTGAGACGCATTCCGTGCCCAGGCGACAATCAAATTAAAATCTGCATCACTGTGCATGACAAGAAACAACCAAATACGAATGTGAACCTAACAGTGTGCTACGTTCATGCGCCTGTGGAAGGGAAATTTATGAAAAAAAGGAAAAAATGTAAGTGTGGGATACGTATTATATATAAAATACAATGGTGCATCCTCGACATTATCTTTAGTGAAGGGTGATTTGTAATATAAATAGATAGTACAACAAATAGATAGATAGTTTAGATAGATACACAGATAGATAGACAGATAGATAGACAGATATGTAGATAGACAAAAAGATAAATAGATAAGATAAAATAGATAACAAAATACATAGCAAAATAGATACATTGATAGATAGATATATAGATAGACAGATAGATAAATAAATAGATAGATATAGAGAGAGAAAGAGAGAAATTTCTACACTAAAACACTTTCACTCAAACATTTTTCTGCATCACTTTCAACTTTTACACTTCCACATTTTTTTTTCCTCTCACTTCGATTGTATATATATATTTTTTTAAGGAATTTCACCTCTCTCTCTCTCTCTCTCTCTCTTCTCTTCTCTCTCTCTCGTCTCTCTCTCTCACTCTCTCTCTCCTCTCTCTCTCACCATTCAATATCATATATCTCTCCATCTCCTTTCCACTATCTTCCTCTTTCTTTCCCTCCCTCTCTCCTTTTCCCCTCTTCCCTCCTTTACCATACCCTTCTCTCTCTCTCCTTCTTCTCATCTCCAACACTTTCATACACTTACCATGAAAATTGGTCAGCTGCCTTCTCTCTCTCTCTCTCTCTCTCTCTCTCTCTCTCTCTCGTCTCTCCTCCTCTCTTCTCTCTCTCTCTCTCTCTCTCCTCCTTCACTGACTGTCTCCTCCTTTCTCTCCTCCTTTTATCTTATAAGAATGAAAGACGTGGAAGAGGACAAGGATGGTACGAATAAAAGATAAAATAATAATAATAATAATAATAATATAATAATAATAATAATAATAATAATAATAAATAATAATACATAATAATCAATAAAAAGCGAGGGAAAAAAACATTACAGTGGACCCCTAAAAATAGTTACATGGAAGACTAAGAGGGAAAAAAAAAGGGCGAGAAAGAATACCATCAAAGTTATTTTATCCCCTTGACAGGCTATTGGAGAGAGGGGAGAGAGGAGAGAGGGGGAGAGAGAGAGAGAGAGAGAGAGAGAGACGAGAGAAGAGAGATAGAGAAGAGAGAGAGAGAGAGAGAGAGACGAGAGATGAGGAGAGAGAGCGAGAGAGAGAGAGAGAGAGAGAATCAAAGCTAAGAAAGAAAGTAAGGAAAAAGACAGACAGAGAGAAAATATAAAACAAATAATAAAAAAGACAAATAGAAACAGACAAACATAGACAAGACCAAAATAAATGAAGTAACAGAAGAAGGAAAAGGAAATGAAATGTCAAGAATAGGAAGAAAGAGGAAGGAGGAGGAAGGAAGAAGGAAGATAAGACACAGGAGGTAAAAGTTTTCAAGGAGGGTGGAAGAGAGAGAAAACAGAGGATGAACGAGGAGGAGGAGAAGGAGGAGGAGGAGAGGAGGAGGAGGAGGAGGAGGAGGAGGAGGAGGAGGAGGAGGAGGAGGAGGAGAGAAGGAGGAGGAAGAGGAAGAGGAGGAGGAAAAAAGGTTAAAGAAAGGAAGAAAAGAAGGTGATGTGTCAGGAGTGATTAAGAAATTTTTCTCTATATTACCTCTCCTTCCTCTCCTCTTCCTTCCTCTTCCTTCCTTCCTTCCTTCCTTCCTTCCTTCCCTTCCTTCCCTCCTTCCTCTCTCTTTCCCTCTCATTAAATGATTTTTCATCTCCCTCCATATTTCATTCTCATTCCCTTCACTTCTCTGTTGAAGGAATTTTACCTTTAATGGAAGGAAATAGGCATGAAGACGAGAGAGAGAGAGAGAGAGGACGAGAGAGAGAGAGGAGAGAGAGAGAGAGAGAGAGGAAGAGAGAGAGAGAGAGATGAGAGAGAGAGAGAGAGAGAGAGAGAGAGAGATGAGGGAGAGAGAGAGAGAGAGGAGAGAGGGGGGGGGAGAGAAAGAAATAGGAAAGGGGGGAAGGGAATGAAGAAGGAATTAAATGAAGGAATGTAAGAAAGTAGAAACATCACCTTAGTTTTCCTCCTTCGATCTATTTTATCTCATCAAGCCACCCACATTTTTTTTCTCTCTCCTCTCTCTCATTCTCTCTCTCTCTCTCTCTCTCTCTCTCTCATCTCTCTCTCTCTCTCTCTCTCCTCTCTCTCTCTCTCTCTCTCTCTCTCTCTCTCTCTCTCATTGCATAACTAAACAAAAAGTCCGAAAAAAACCTGAATCAGATAAAACAAACATATAATTATTTCCATATTAGATAAGAAAAAAACTCATCCCAGCATCCTACAACCACCTACAGAATCCTACAAACAGCTACAGCAATCCTCCCAGCTTTATGTAGCTTCCTATAGCATCCTACATAATGCTAGAGTACCTAAAAATACCTACAGGATTTTACAGGCTATTGAAACCTTTAGATATGATTCAATTCAATAGAAAAATAATATATAAAAAATTCACTCACATTGGAACTGAATGTATTTGAATGTATATCATCATCATCATCATCATCATCATCATCATCATCATCATCATCATCATCATCATCATCATCATCACCCATCATCATTATCATCATCATCATCATTTCGGTCACGCCCTTTGGAGCCATAAGCGTCTAAATTAACATCAACGATAAAAGTGCAAATATTTGATTTTTCTTACATTCCAAAAATAAATTGTTGGCCACTAATAAACAGTGGTGTGTGTGTGTGTGTGTGTGTGTGTGTGTGTGTGTGTGTGTGTGTGTGTGTGTGTGTGTGTGTGTGTGTGTGTGTGTGTGTGTGTGTGTGTGTGCGTCCTGGCATGCATTCCACGAGACTATTCCCTTCTTACAATTGTTGATGATACTAATTAGATGGAATTAACTACTGACGTAATGGCTTAAACGAGGTATTACGTGCAAGATATCATTATTATTATTATTATTATTATTATTATCATTATCATTATTATTATTATCACAGACAAAACCATAACCTCAGACCAAGCATCGCAGGAAAAACAACCAGAGGGGAAAAAATAAAAACAAAAATAAACTATAGTACTCAGCTCATTTTTTTCAATTTTCCCAGCAATGAAGACAGAGAAGGAATGAAGGAAGGAAGGAAGGTAGGCAGGAAGGAGAAGGAAGGAAGGAAGGAAGGAAGGAAGGAAGGAAGGAAGGAAGGAAGGAAGGAAAGAAGGGACGGTAGATCGAAGGTAATTACAATAGACTTACAACAACAAACACCTCACAATACGCATCTTTATAGAAGAAAATAATGAAACGACTTCAAATAAACGAGTCAATTTATTGTTTCTTTGAAGACGTTTAAAAGTGCACCAAATTTGAAGAAAAATAAAGAAAAAAAGATAAAGGAAAAGATAAAGGAAAAAATTAAGAAAAAATAAAAGGTAAAGAAAATAAAACAAAAGATAAATAAAAGGTAGCGTGTTCTATATCCTGTTAGTGAATGGAATGAGATGAAGGAGTGACTATGAGGTTTAGTTTCTGCATTATTCATTCCATATATTTTTTCACAGAATTATTGCATATCAAAATACAGCAACAAAAAAAAAGTTGAAAAAGTGATTATTGCCGTTATGAAAACTGAAGAAAAATATTGAAAGTGAATAAAAAGTTAACCTATTGAAGGAACGTAAATATAACTTACTAGTATATAAGCATGACGTTATAAAGCAAAGGGAAGGTAACGTAACGATTCGAAATGGTACGTGGGAGTTGAGAGAGAGAGAGGGAGAGAGAGAGAGAGAGAGAGAGAGAGAGAGAGAGAGAGAGAGAGAGAGATGAGAGAGAAGAGAGAGAGCGAGAGAGAGAGAGAGAAACACACATTCTGAAGATAATCTAATACCGCTGAAACACCCACCCACACCCCCACACCCCCACACACCCACACACACACACACACACACACACACACACACCACACACACACAAATGAAAGGATGACAACACTGTCCCTTCATTTTCCTTAATTAAGGGACACAAAGCCTCAAATGACGATATGATTTACGTTCTTAATTCATCCTCGCGTCTCTGGGAACAATAGCGGTCTGGAGATTAGTCAGACGCCCCCCAACCAACACCCCAGTTCCCCATAAGCCCCCAGTCCCCCACCAATCCCCCAGTCCCCCACTAACCTCCCAGTCCCCCACCAACACCCCCAGTCCCCCACCAACCCCCCAGACCCCACCAACACACCACCAGCCATCCTATCCTCCCCCCCCTGGTTAAGTCCCAAATCATATACCATTCCCTCCAACATGGCGAGTCTGGTCCAAAGCAAATAATTATAAGGTATATTTTCAAACTTTGCTAACTTAAAAGAAATACACAACACCTATATGAACTCTAACCCAACCCAACCCAACCCAACCTAACCTAACCTAACACTAGTACGACTGAGACACA
>JAXIVD010009476.1:0-7500 GCA_036785275.1 Cancer borealis | reverse complement strand
GCTACACTACTACTACTATAATATCTACGTGATAGAGACAAAAGGACAGCAAAGTGGAAGGCTCCTCCCCACCCACCCCTCCCTCCAGCCGAAGCTGGCCGGAAGAGGAAGTGATACCATGTAGCATGAAAAAACTAACATGGAATTTGTATAGGAAAGAAATAAAAAAACAAGGAGTAATCTATGCTATTAGAAAAAAAAAAAAAAAAAAAAAAAGGAGACGAGGAGGAAGAGGAAGAGGAGGAAGAGCAAGAGGAGGAAGAGGAAGAGGAGGAAGAGGAGGAGGAGGAGAAAGAGGAGGAGGAAGAGGAAGAGGAGGAGGAAGAGGAGGAGGTAGAGGAGGTAGAAGTGGAGCAGGAGTACATGAATAAAGAAGAAGCACAGATTAGGAGGAGGAGGAGGAGGAGGAGGAGGAGGAGGAGGAGGAGGAGGAGGAGGAGGAGGAGGAGGAGGAGGAGGAGGAGGAGGAGGAGGAGGAGGAAGATAACGGCGACAAGGAAAACAACGAATACAGAAGAAAAGAACGAAGACAATGAAAATAACAAGTAAATCGAAGAATACGACGAAGAGGAAGTAAACAATCATAGAAGGAACATAAACAGGAAGAAGAAGAGGAAGAGGAAGAGTAGGCGTCTCAGCGGAGGAAGAATCAACCTTCAAATCAAGTACACACAGACTTAAGAGACGCCCATTCAAAGACAGTAGAGGTAAGGTAAGGTAAGGTAAGGTAAGGTAAGGTAAGGTAAGGTAAGGTAAGGTAAGGTAAGGTAAGGTAAGGTAAGGTAAGGCTGCACCCAACACCCACCTACAACACCTTTCTAGACAGCACTCTTTACTACCCTTAAGTCACCTAACAGCCTGTTCATCACACCCACTGAATACTTTGCCTCCCCTCCCTTCAGTACCTCCTGTTTAACCTTCCTTGTACACATAATCTATTCACCCCACCTCCTCCCCATCCTCCCCACCACCACCCGGTCAGCCTGTCAGTCACGCAACACCGTCAGTGACTCCACAAGGGTGTCAGCGTCATGTTGTCAGCCTTTCCCGCCTGTCAGTCTCAAGGGCGTCGTAAGGTGACTGTTGTGAAGCGTTTTAATCATGGTATTAGGCACTGGCCCCTTGGGAGAGTGGAAAAGGAAAAATAATGATGAAAAAATATCATGTTTTACTGCCACGGTTAGGCCTATTTTGAGTGTGTCTCGTGGGAGTAATGAGAATGTGATATTGTGTTGGATCTTAACCTCTTTTTTTCTTAAAGTAAATCATAAAAACAATGACTTTCATAAAAATATCTACTGAGAATTTAATGTTTCTTTCATCTTTTGCTATAACAGTTTCCATAAAATTGGGTGTCGTTTCGTGGCATATAATTTTCTTCCTTCTTCCCAGATGCAAACTTAAGATAGGGTCATTATCCTCCCTTATAAGGTGTACAGCTTCCATACATGGCTTGAGTTCTCACTCATACACCTTTATAAACTATCTACCTCCAACTGACTGTCTTGAACCTTTCACACTCCGCCGCAGTGTTGCATCTCTAGCTGTCTTATGCTGAATTATCGTGGTTACTTCTCTTTCTGAACTTACTAATTGCTATCTGCCTCCCCCGCTTTCCTCTTTCCCGCGGCTTCACTGCACTATATTATCTACTGACTCTCATCCCTTCTCTGTTCATGTCACTAATGCAAGAGTCTACTAATACCTTCACTTTTTCATCCCTTTTAAAAAATAATATTTGGAACTTTTTCCTAATTCTGTCCAATTTTATGAATAATTACAAAATTAAGCTACCCACATTTTTTGGACATTCTTTCAACACTTTTTAGGAAATCGCAATGTGAAAGGGTTTTTTAGTTTTATTTTACCCGTTAGAAAGCCTTACTTACCTGTACCAAATAAAGATTGCGTTTTGTATCATTACGTAACGTTTTTTTAGTAATATTCATAGTCTGTGTGAGCGTTTTTTTGAGGGATGGCATCAGACGTCTAAAATATTGTTTCATAATCAAATCAAAATTATTATAAAGCTAAAGTAACAGCAAGTAACGTACGCTACGGAACCAAGAAAAATAACCTATGATCCATTTATCGGATTAACTGTGGAAAAAAACAACATTGGATAAATGAATATGAGTGATAAATTTCCCTGGATAAGTTTATTAATTTTAAAAGCGGATTTGTAAGAGATCCACGTTTTTTCCCCTCGACAGTTCATCACGTTAATATATAGAATTAGCCTCGCGCCAACGGGATCACAAATCAGTGGAATGTTTCGTTAAAGGAGGAGGAGCCAGGCCAGGCCGCCTCCACTCCTTCCACCACGCAGGTAAACAGTAACAGTAACAGTAACACACACACACGCACACGCACACGCACACGCGCACACACACACACACACACACACACACACACACACACACACACACACACACACACACACACACACACACACACACACACACACACACACACACACACACACACACACACACACACACACACACATACCAAAAAAAAAACATTCACAGGTACTGGAAAATAAATCGGTAATCTTACTTCCACAAAATAATGATAAAAAAACGACCTCTAGAATGCAAATTACCTGAAGCAAGAAAACTATGTAAAATTATATAAAATAAAATAAACTGTCAAGGCACTTAAGGCAATAATTAGCATTAGAATTTTTGAGAAAAGAATGTCCGCAGGTATTAAGAAAAAGAAAAAGAAAAGAAAAAAAGAATGAATACGAAGACATAAGAAATTAAAAACGTTAATTGCACAAAGAAATAAAAGTGTTAATAGAAAGATGAATGGGAAGGGAAAGCAGGAACAAAAGGGAATCATTTAAGGTTTGACATAATGAACATTGCTATAATGAAAAGAAAGGAAACCTAAGACAATACATGCACATACATGCTGCAAATAGGAATACATACATACACATATAAGTATACACGTACATACATTCATACAAAAATACATTAATACAAAAGGTACATTCATACATACATACATGCATACATACATACATACATACATACATACATACATACATCAACGCATACACATATGAAACAAGTTGAACATTTAAAAAGTATCAAAAAAAGTTAATCAAAACAAGAATGAATAATTACAAAGAAGTCAGTGAATAACAAATAAAAATTAATAAACTTGTTTAGAAAATAGAAAACAGTTTACATGATTTCATTTTTTTTCTTTCTTAACCACAAAATCATAAAAATCATGCAAATTACCAAATCATTAACTTTTGAAAATTTCAGAGCCCGAAACTTTAATTTTTCATATTTTACACTAAAGCTGAAGACACACAATACAAAACATCTTCTCTATGTATTATAATAAGCATTAATATGTCTTCTATTAATCTATGTATCCATGTATGTGTCAGTCATTGTCATAATCATTTGTATAGATGTATAAACTCAAGTATTTCAGTATCTTATTCATCAATGTGTGTGGCCTTTGATTTTCTTTCGAAGTTAAACATAATCATTCATTACAATACAATGAAACCTTGAACATAACCTTGAATCTTTAGAGTTTATTGAAGCTTGAGAGGCAGTGAAACGAGACCTGAGTGCGGAAGGGAGAAGGAGTGGAGGGAGAGGGAAGAATTTGAAGACAAGAAGACAGGCGAAAAGAGAATAGAAGACATAAGAGGTAAATAAAGAAGAAAGGAAGAGATACATGATATTAAAGAAGAGGTTGACATTACTTGATATAAAAGATAATAACAGGAAGTGAGAGTGTGAAGGGATGAAAAAGACAGGAAGGACAGTTAAGGGAAGGCGAGGGAAGCACTGGTAAGGTGAGTACAACAAGTGGTCTGATGCTTCATTAATTAAGTTACTCGTTCAGTCGTTCAAGTTTTCTATGTTTGATCATGCAGTGTGACTAACTGACTTCCTAACTACGTAACTGACTCATTAAAAAAAGGTAGATAACAAATTAACTTACTAGATGGTAAACTTAGTAACTTAATAGATAGTTAGTAAAATAGCTCACTCACACACTAACTAACGACTAACTGTCAAGCTTATTCACTAACTAACTAACTAAATCACTAACTAATAACTAATAACTAATAACTAATTGCAAACATACTGATCAACTACTTAAATAATGACGTGACAAATCAATTAACTAGTAAAATAACTAAATTGATTAGCAAGATAACTGAATAACTGACAAAGTAACTGAGTGAATAACTAATTAAAAGAATTAATGAATATATAAGCAAAAGACTAAGTAACTAACCAACGAAATAAATAAGTAAATGATAATACATAATACCTAAAGTGAGTTATAAATGTGACTCAATTTTTTATGGCAACGTCGTCTCTCTCTCTCTCTTTCTCTTTCTCTTTCTCTCTCTCTCTCTCTCTCTCTCTCTCTCTCTCTCTCTCTCTCTCTCTCTCTCTCTCTCTCTCTCTCTCTCTCTCTCTCTCTCTCTCTCATTATATTCACTCAATAGCCATCATCCATTTTTCTCGCGTTATTAAAAAGTAAATAAAAGTATAAACATTGCACAGCTTCAGGTAATGGTTCTAAGGTATCCGTGGAGCGTTGTGTGTGTGTGTGTGTGTGTGTGTGTGTGTGTGTGTGTGTGTGTGTGTGTGTGTGTGTGTGTGTGTGTGTGTGTGTGTGTGTGTGTTTTCTTGCGGTATTGATTGTAAGAACATGGTCAAGTCAAGGAACATTTAGTAACAGATAAGTAGTAGTAGTAGTAGTAGTAGTAGTAGTAGTAGTAGTAGTAGTAGTAGTAGTAGTAGTAGTAGTAGTAGTAGTAGTAGTAATAGTTGCATCTTTTTAATCATCATCATTAGGTTAGGTTAGGTTAGTAGAATTGGTAGTATCATTATCATCATTATCATTATTAGCATCATTATTATCATCATCATCACCATTACAAACTTCATTCCAGGTTACATTAATACCACAATATAAGAGAAAACATTTATCGTAAGTGTTGAATATAATTATATTTTACTTCAATCAACTTTGTGCGAAGCGGAATAATTGCATTTAATGAACAATCAATCATAATTAAGGAAGTGTTAATTTGCAGGATTTTCTTTCAATTCTGATTTGAATCCTGACCAGTCCATGTATAAAGAGAGAGAGAGAGAGAGAGAGAGAGAGAGAGAGAGAGAGAGAGAGAGAGAGAGAGAGAGAGAGAGAGAGAGAGAGAGAGAGAGAGAGAGAGAGAGAGAGAGAGAGAGAGAGAGAGAGAGAGAGAGAGAGAGAGAGAGAGAGAGAGAGAGAGAGAGAGAGAGAGAGAGAGAGAGAGAGAGAATGGCTGGAAAAGATAAACAAAGAGAGAATAAGAAGTTGAAATAACACACACAAACAAACAAATAAACATGCTCACACCCATCCACCCACCCACACGCACACACACACACACACACACACACACACACACACACACACACACACACACACACACACACACACACACACACACACACACACAGCCTGCAGTGCCCGTTCAGCCACACAATATAAACAAGGTCGGTGCAACTCTCCAATTGAGTCAAAATTTAAACCTTTCGTTGTTTAAAAAAATGTTTCCTGGTTTCCATTTTACTCAATTCCATAATTTCGCATTTTTCTGCAATTACATTTCTCACAATTTTTTTTTCATTTTATTTTATCCTTTACTTCCTTTATTTATATTCCTTCCTTTTTTTTCTCTCTGATTACATTTTCCTGCATCCTCTTTTACTATCAACTATCTATTCCTATCTTCCTTTCTTCCTTCTATTGCAAGGTTTCCGTCTCTCCTTTTCTTACTTAAACGCCCCTTTCAATTTTTCTCTCCTTTCCTTTATCAATCCCTCCCTTCATCTCCACTTCTACTTAAACCTCCATCCACCCTCTTCACACACACTTCCTTTCCCCTTCCCTTCCACACTCTTCCACCTGCTCTCTCTACCTCTCTCCTGCATCACCCTACCACTCCCCTTCCTTCCTTCCTTCCTTCCTCCCTTCCCTTCCACCCTACTCCACCTGCTCTCTCTATCTCTCTCCTTCTCATCCTGCCCCTCCCCTTCCTTCCATCCCTCCTCCCTCCCCATCCCTCAATCCATCACCAAACAGTTTCTATAGCGAGGCATGACAAGGTTAGGGTCAAAACGAGACAGACATGAATTGTGTACGAATATAAAAACGACAATTACGACGCAAAATATAAATGTGCCCCATTGTTGTGTTAGTTAGAAAACGGAGAATGTAGTGAGTGGACTGATGGATGCATTTAGTGAGAGAGAAGATTAAATGAAGTGCTTTCATCTATTGTGTGTAAAGAAAAATGTGAAATAATCCTGTGTGTGTGTGTGTGTGTGTGTGTGTGTGTGTGTGTGTGTGTGTGTGTGTGTGTGTGTGTGTGTGTGTGTGTGTGTGTGTGTGCCTCATTCCCCCTATCCACTTTGAATTTAATTAACCTTGTTCTGATATATGACAATTGTCCATTACACTTTTAAACGTTATCATTAATTATGTGTGTGTGTGTGTGTGTGTGTGTGTGTGTGTGTGTGTGTGTGTGTGTGTGTGCGTGTGTGCGTGTGTGTGTGTGTGCGTGTGTGCGTGTGTGTGTGTGTGTGTGCGTGTGCGTGTGTGTGTGTGTGTGTGTGTGTGTGTGTGTTAACTTAACCTAACCTAAATTCGGCCATAACAAGGCAGGCGCAGAAGACTTGTAACGAAACCAATACAAGAGTGAATATTTACTAACTTTAAACAAGACTCGTTCAATTCCTCCACGTTGTCTGCCGCCCATTCTGTGTGCATTATCCAGAAGCGAAATCCCTTACAGTTTGCGCGTTAGTCGTAAAACTGATTGTGACTTTGGTTTATTGCACCATTGGAGAGTAGAATGAGGTTTTAAAAAGGAACATAAATAAAGAACAGAGTATCACCAGCCAGTGAAAGAGAACGGATTGTGTCCTCAGCCACATTATACCAAACAAACTATTTACTCGACTCTTTACATAAATAAACAACATGCAAATCTATGTGAAACCCCCATGAGAATACGTATCGCATCGCATAGTCAGTCAGTAATAATCTGGGAATACCAACACCAACGAGAACCTAAAAGAAGAAATCAAACAGAAAATAAAAACGGACGAAATAAAAAAAATGTGTCTTTTCCCTGAGTGAGTGGTTTGTGAGTCACACCAAACTTTTATTTCCAGCTGTGTTTCCCCTCATCCAGCTGCACAAGGACCTGGCAGCTACACCTCAGGCTCCACGCTGGGGTAACGAGTGCAGTGTTCAGGGGAAGGAGGAGGAAAAACTATATAAATGCGGTAAAGAGCATTCAATAGCTTAAAACTACCTTGGCTATATAGACGTAACCAATGGCTTCCACGTTGTGATGTTGGTATGTAAGAAGGAGAAGTGTGTGTAGAGAACTTATGTGACGGACACTTTAATGTTACTTCAAAAGACAGGAATTCGTGGGTGTTGTTAAAA
>JAXIVD010009475.1:0-2500 GCA_036785275.1 Cancer borealis | reverse complement strand
TTTTCTTCTACGTTCCGGAGTATGAAGGACAATCTAACACGGCCGCAGGTGGAGAGCGGCCTGAGGTGGTGGGTGTTCGTGTGTCAAACAAATTAGTGGAACAAATGTGAGGGAGGGCGTGAGGCGTGAGGGAGGGCGCGGCGCACGCCTGCTGCCCCCTGGAGGGAAGGAAGGAAAACACGGGTGACGTCACCTGCAGGGGGTGTGACGCAGCCACTAGGGGGTTGTCTACTTGTTAGACAGTGTTGCTGGATAACAGCCGTCATAAATATTAGTTAGGGATACTATTATACACAACACGCCCTCACACCTCGACGCAAGAAGCAACATTAGTTATATCACAACTACCTGCAGACCTGCGAGCAAGAAATCAAATGGAAAAACCAGCCAGGCGAGGGGCGCCCCGGGGGGAGGGCAGACACCGGCGGGAAGGTAATGAAGCGTGGAGAATGGTACATGGCGGCGCCCACCCTTGACTGACACCCCGCAGCCTTGTACTCCACCTCCTCCCGCCGCGGCACTCCCACCACCCCGCCAGTGTGTTAGCAGGCAGGGCAGGGCGAGGCTGGCCATGCAGGGTTGGAAGGGGAAGGAGAGGGGCAGCAGGGTGGCTTGGATAAAGGCTCAACACACTAACTATGATAACACTACAGCGGTGATGGTGGCAGGATTGGAAGCCATTGGCGGCGACGCAGCATAGGATGAGAACACGCGGTAGTTGAGCTGCGGCAGAGCTGCTCTGTAGTAATCTTTGATTATTGGTAATAATGCTACAAAGAGTTCTGGCATCCAAGAATACTAACTAACAATACTGTGCTTAGGTCAGGTGTTGTCAGAACTCATTAATACTCTATGAGCTACATTGCACTGCATTCTTGACACTGAATTGAACACTGAATGCAGTGGCCTCAGTCTCAGCAACACACCTGCAGACAGTATATGTATTAATTATATAGTAATAAACAGAGTCACCTTCTTGTTCACCTCACTTTGGTTACAGTGAGGTGACTGCTTCCCTTTTCTCCTCGCACCAGTACTCACAGTAGTGTCTTTGCACCATCGCTGAAGCACACCGAGAAAAGCTTTCCAGTCTTCTTTTAACTCCTCGAGGCAAGACGAGTTTCCCATCGACGTTAGAATTCCCCAAGGGCGGCGCCTCCGAGGTTCAGAATCAAGGACGCATTCTTGGATAAAGAAAAAACAGAATTGCCAACTTTCTTCCTCAGTGAAGGTGTATCGGTGAAGGTTCATCTCCAACAGTGTTTCTTGGCGTAGGATGCGCGGTGCTGCGTCACGAAGGCGCACACCCACACATCCTGCAAGTGTCTTTCTCAGGAGCAGCAGCCAAGTGTTTCAGTAAGGGTAATACTCTTTGTGTTGCACGGGTGAGGCGCGCGGCGTTGGCGGTGCTGGGAAAATATATGCAAATAGTGATGTGTGTCGCGTCTCCTTGGGTCAGCGCCGCACGTCCTCCGATTTCCCCTTTTTCCCGCCAAAACGAGGGGACACCACGCAGCGTGCCACATCTTCCCTTAGGACAGGTTTTCATGTGTGGATATATTTCTATGACTACTGCATACTTTAATGTTAATCTGATCTTTAAATAAAGCCAACGTGTTTACTCCTACAGTGAAATTAACTAAACTCATCGTCACTTCACACTTCTACACTGATTTAATGTTTTTAGATGACGTTGAATATTCCTCAGTTTTCTTTTCTGTTTATATCAGTTAAACAATTTCGACTATTTATTAATCTCTGTTCACGTAACTCAACATTTATTAACCATTGAATTGATGACACCAAGACGCGTCATCAACACTCTCCATAGCAGGTAAGAGATTTCCTCACACACCCATAATTGACACTTGACTACAACTTATGTTTAACTTTCATTCTTACGCCTCCTTTTCATGCCTGTCCCTGAAATACCTACCTTACCATTCCTCTATTTCACATACAGCATCAGTAGCACTATACATACATACATACATACATACATACATACATACATACAAAATAAACATCAATACCATAATTCCTTTCCTGCCTCAATGTACTATTTTGGATGCACTTTTCAAATATATCTTTCCATCACATTACGTAGTCTCTCTCTCTCTCTCTCTCTCTCTCTCTCTCTCTCTCTCTCTCTCTCTCTCTCTCTCTCTCTCTCTCTCTCTCTCTCTTCTCTCTCTCTCTCTCTCTCTCTCTCTCTCTCTCTCTCTCTCTCTCTCTCTCTCTCTCTCTCTCTCTCGTGTTCCTGTTCGATAGAATAGCACTTCCACTGCTCCACATTATTCATACTTATCTCCTTCCTCCCTATTTTCATCGCCTCCTTTCTATGCCCTTTCTTTCATTCCCTATCACGCCTTCCTCTCTCCCTCCCTTCCTCTCTCCCTCCCTCCGTCTCTCCCTCCCTCCCTCTCTCCCTCCCTTCCTCTCTCCCTCCCTTCCTGGCTCACACGTGCCGTAGGGGGATGGGCGGGGGGGGCAGGCGGAG
>JAXIVD010009474.1:0-15341 GCA_036785275.1 Cancer borealis | reverse complement strand
CTGGGGGAACATTTTTGGCTATAATTTGCACAAAAAAAATATAAAGATGAAAGCAGGAAAATAAAGCCTAAATTACGGACTTGCTGACTCAAAGTACTGACACATTTAAGTCTAACCTAACCTACGCACTACACTGTCTTTTTTTCATAATATACCTTAAGCAGACACTGGTCTTTCCCTAAGAACCAACAGTAACATAAACAGTTCTATGTAATAAAAATAATTTATGGCTAAAATTTGCAATGCTCCAACAGCTTCATTATATTATACATAATTCTTTAACAAACAGGCAAGAATATTACAATATGGATCAGTATTATTAGACATAGCAGTTTGAGCATTACCATTTGATTAGAAATTCATAGTAATTATATTTTTAAGGTAGTCATCCTAAATAAGACTAATCTGACCACTTTGATTTTAAATTCCGATCTGTAGTTTGGAAAGTGACACAGAAGTACATTGCACAATAAAAGTATTCTGATACATTTCATAACAAATACAGTAAGTGATCACAAACTAATTGCATCTTCCTTGAAAAATATTATCAGTCTCCCTAAGCTGTTGCTAGCAATTAAAGAAAACTAAGATAACTGCAAGTAATTGTGGCACTGGATAGAAACATTAATTATTGTCATAAAACTCATGGCATTAAGTGCTAAACACACATGACCCACAATAGCCCTATAGAAGAATATTTTGATTTCCAGTATACATTTTTGATTGCCTTGAGCAAGAAATGTGGTGCAGACAACGCTTTTATTTATAATGAGTTACCAATTATTTGGTGAAAAGATATGAGAAACTTTGATTATCGTACTGAAGACCATGAACACTTTTTAAAACACCTGAGCAACTGCATGCTAGTCTTGTGATATACTATGTACAAACTATTTTTGCATTACTTATGGTAATGTCCAGTCCATCAGCACAGCAGACTACCCCCATTACCTTCATCACAACCCATGGTCATCGAACTACAACACTGACGTGACGCCTTGCCTGGCAGGGTCTGGCTTAACAATAATTCAAGTTCACTAATAATTGAAGGGAACACAGCAAAAAGTGTAACTCTGGCTCATGGAAGAATGCCTTTCTTTCCAGAGGAGTCAAATGCATCCTGTTGTCTCATTCTGTGCATCCGAAATGGAGTAATTTATCATGTTACTTGAAGATTAAGACAAAAGCATCAAGTAATATAGAATCTTTAGGGATGATAACAATTTCGAGGCTGGTGAGTCTAACATTACAATGATGTTGAGGAATATCCAGAAATAAAAGGCAAATGGTGCAAATTAAGGCTGAGGTGAACTCTACCTCAAGAGAATCTGACTCTTCACATGGACCTAGACAACTGTAATCATGTCTTGGCAGTGAAGACATACAACTAATTTCATTTTTAAACTTGCAGCAGCTAGAGAACAAAACAGCAACAACAACAACAACAACAGTTAAGTTACTTCCTCTGAGAAGCTGGACTGGAGGAGAGACTGCTTGCAATCACCAACTCTTAGCAAATCCCTAATTGCATTATTTTCCTGTGCCACAGTAACATGCATCCCCACACAAACTTGAGCCAAGGGAGGGAAGGGGTGTTGGAGCATTCATATGGAGGTTAGAAGGGAGGGTCAGCTAAGAAACAAACAATACTCCACTTACAACTGCATATCCCTGCTACGTTTGTGTGGGGGTTGCAATATGCAGTATACATACATACATATATATATATATATATATATATATATATATATATATATATATATATATATATATATATATATATATATATATATACATATATATATGTATATATATATATATATATATATATATATATATATATATATATATATATATATATATATATATATATATATTATATATATATTATATATATATATATACATATATATATATATTATATATATATATTATATATATATATACATATATATATACATATATACATATATATATATATATATATATATATATATATATATATATATATATATATATATATATAATATATATACATATATATATATATATATATATATATATATATATATATATATATATATATATAATATATATACATACGTATATATATATATATATATATATATATATATATATATATATATATATATATATATATATATATATATATATTCATCAATTTTTGCCTCTTAATAACAATATTGACAATGTGAAGGAAGTGGGATGTAAATGAGAGGGAGTCAACTATGATTGAGAGCAATGTCCTGGACTGCATTCTACTTTGTGTCTCATGATTTTGATGAATTTCAAGTAAACACCATTATTTCAGATTCTGGGAGATGCATTTGTGAATATATTGGGTTCATACATTATGGGTTAAAGTGTTACATAACAATACAAGAAACTAATATGTCTGGAGTAATGCTAACAGCAAATAATCTAGATTCAATACATATTTTTATATCATAAAATTTGCTTCAAACTAATAACTCTTCACTTCCTCAATAAGGACTGCATATTTCATATCACAAATGCATTGTTTTGACAAATGACAATGTAGTCACTACAGCATAATTAATTTCATTTTGATTTTAGGATGCATTTCAGGATGACAGGTTAAGGTGGCAAGCACATACACACATACATACATACACACAGACACAGATACACACACACAGACACACACACACACACACACACACACACACACACACACACACACACACACATACACACACACACACACGAGTGTAGCTCAGGCCTTATATACTAAAACTAGGTAAACTGGATAAATACACATACAATAAAAGAAAAAGAAATAGTAGATATAGTACTACTGCCTCTTCCAAAGTTTAGTCGGCTGCAGTAGGAATGAAAATAAATCAGAATGAGGAAGAAGAGGAGAAAGAAAAGATGTGGTGTCACCAGAAGTAATGAAGTACAGACAATAGTGCTGGTACAGTACAGCACAGTACAGTACAGTACAGTACAGTAGTACTGGTGGTGTTGACAAGGTAGAGTTACAGGTTTGATAGTGGTGTAAGCTGAAGTGGTGGAAACTCAGATGCAGCTAATCCAGGAGCCTGCCTGACTAGACTGTAGTGTTAGGGAAACATAACTGTGATGTTGTAGTCACAGCAGCACGGAGCCACAGGAAAAAAAAGAGGTATTGGATGCACGCTCACACACACACACACGTACGCTTACATACACACACAAACACACACACACACACACACACACTTTTTAACAAAGTTGCATAGCATTTCAACATTACATACAACATCACGTTCACACAAAGCAGTCGTCATTTCACAGAAGTGAAAAAAAAAGCTTCATGAGAAGGAAAAGAAAAATCATATTATGAAAGCACATAAAATGTCAATCAATGGACAGATAGATAAAACATTAGGTAGATACAATATAATATATCATATGAATATTTTAATGTTAAAATAACTCCACATAATAACCAACATTAGCATTATAGTAAGGACAAAGATACTGAACCAATGGAAGCTCAGAAATATTTCATGTGCACAAACATGAATTGATGCATGTGTGCACAAACACACACACACATGCATGCACAAACACACACAAAAACAGACACAAAAACACACATACACACACACACTTTTGCTAGCCACATCAACTCTGCTGCTCATAACTGAGACTATGTAATCACAAACCTAGAGGCTATTTATCAAATATACTGTATAATGTTCTATCATAATATTAGCTATGATATAATTCAACACTGGCTATGAAAACTAGACTCTGGAGTAATAGAGACGCGGTTTGTACACACAGTTATTGACATTATTGTCGGGCCATTCAATGCCCGGTAACAACACTGGGGGTGAGGCTGGCCCCTACACCTGTTCCTTACACCTGCATCCCACCTGCATAGTGGTTGGGGCTGGCTGGAGGGAGAGGAAAGGGCTTCATTCTTTCAAGTGCGGAGGGTAGTGGCGAGGGCGGGGAAAGGGAGACAGAGAATGAAAGATCTAAATTGAAAAAAGGAAAAGTAAATTATGTCGTGACAGAGAGGAATGGGCAGAACAGAAGAGGAATGAGTCAGACATGGAGGCTAAAAACTTCTACATTCTTATAAAATTGTGTAAACTTAATAATGAAGAATGTGGGGCATCTTGCATCCATAAATGGTGGAGGTGTGGGTGGGAGGCGGCATAGGGGCTGGTCTCACATGTGCCTGCGTGTACATGTGTAGGTGTGCGTGCATGTGCATCTGTGAGAGTGTGCGTGTAGTGTGTTCCAAGACTGTATCATTACATATATATATATATATATATATATATATATATATATATATATATATATATATATATATATATATATATATATATATATATATATATATATATATATATATATATACATACATATTCATATTTATATATATAATTTTTTTTGCATATATCAACTTGGTGCCCCATGCATTCCTGAACTGATCCCACAACAACGAGTGACACACCAAAGAATCGTCCCGGGAAAAACCTTAGTCAACTAGTTAAAACATACTATTGAGTTGGTTAGTTTAGTTATTTAATGTTTGGTGTACAAACTTGATTATGCGCTAGAGTGAGCTAAGTAGACTCCGGGACTACTGTTTACATCGTACTTACTCCTCACTAAGGTGATTGCGCTCTTTGGGGTTAAGAGGGGGAAGAGAGGGAATAGGAGCAGGAGTACTGATTAATTAAGACTTATGCATGTGGTTGCAGTGGTGACTGATAAGTACACAGTCTGGGAGTGTGTAGTGCTTAAGATTTGAGCTAATCTGACTTTTAACTTTTTTTTAACATTTTATATATTCAGGAAGTAAGGGATAGGATGGTACAGGAGGAGGAGGAGAAGGAAGGGGAATGTGGTTGGTGGTGATGGAAGGAAGCATCGGTTTCCTAGCTAATGTAGAGGAGGAGAAAAAGGAAGGAAGGAGTGAGAAGGGAGGAATGGTGGTGGTAGTAGTAGTGGTGGTGGTGGTGGTGGTGGTGGTGGTGGTGGTGGTGGTGGTGGTGGTGGTGGTGGTGGTTGGGGGTTACTGCCACACACAAGTCCGTATGCTTTTATATAAAAACCCCAGGTAGTGAGTGAGTGAGTGAGTAGGTGTCAGGAGCCTTTCTAACTGCTTCCTGACTCCCACATTTTGATTTATTTCACAGTGATCACACCACATTATATCTTCCTCCGAATCTCATTTTCTTAGATCACTTTTTTTCTCACTTCCTGATACACAATGTAGAATCATGGGTTAAGGATAAGATTCACAAGGAAGGAAAGCCAGTTCTGTGGTGAAGAAACACACGCTATGATCTTCTCTAGTCAACAAACATGTACTGAAGGTGGTAGTGGAGGCCGCATCACCTCCCCACATCACCATCTCATTACCATTGACGCATATCTGGAATTCCCATCACAGGCATGCGGTTTCCTGCTTTCAGGGTTAAAGTTTCAAGTACTCTTTCTTCATTTTCATCTTGTTCTGCTCCTCATGTCTGCTGCATCTGGTTATATTGCAAGTTCCAAGATGACAGTGGTTGATTTATTGGTGTTCCCCATCCAAGGCTGCTAAGTATTTGTCTTCAATCATCATCGGTACCAGTTTGTGTCTGTAAGTTGATGGAGAAATTGTTATTATACTTTATATTTAAAAGTTAACAAATGGTAAAGAATGTACAACTAAAAGAAAGATGATAAATATAGATATAGAGACAGTACCACACAATAACTAGATAACATACACACACAGACACACTTGCCTTATGGGTAGAAGGAGCAGAAGAGCAACAGGGAACATCATTTTGAGGTATGGCCAGGGAGCAAAGCCAAGTGAACACATCACAAACAGCTGTACCACTTGAAGACCCGTGAACTTGTGGATTTTGCGCTGAGGGACCCTTCTGATGTAGTGGTTAGGAGGATAGGCAGCCTGCAAGGTAGAAAGGAAGGTCTTTGATAGAGTCTGTACATGAGCCATGACTTTATTAAACATCTATTATTTTTACCACTAACATCAATTGCATCCCCATCATATTACTGTTCAAACTGTTGAGCCATTTTCCATATATGTATTTCTGTGACTTCTGTTGGAAATAAAGGCTTTGACATTGTACTTGGAAAACATAACAGCCTTGATTAGAACAAAATTATGAATATCACTCCGATAACACATAATTGAACTAGCCTCTCTTCACTTTCTATTGAAGCATTAGCAAAAAATAAATGATGTGGTAATAATTCCACTAGTAAATCCATTCTTCCACGTTGCCCCCACCTGCTCCATGAAGAGAAGGGTGATGCGCTCAAACATCTGGTTGCCATTTAGTGCCGTGACAGCCATGTAGAGGAAGAGTCCGTCCAGCACCGCCGTGGGGATGTAGGCGAGTGGGTACGGCAGCAGGAAGATGGAGAGTCCGATGAGGATGTTAGAGAAGAGTCCTGTGAGGCGAGTCTCTCTCACTTTGACGATTCTGGGAAGGATGAAGACAAGAACATAAATAATAATAATGGAATAAGTGAGAAGCAATATTAATTCACCTAAGCATCCATATAAATAATACTTTTGAAATATTCTTCATTGGAGAGGCAATGACATACATACATACACACATGTCATCATTTATGTCTTACCATGCACACATTTCTTGCTTTCTCTTATATATCCTCACAATTAATATTTTCCTCACACTCCAATCCTACAACCCAGAGTGAAGGGATATTTATAAATGCACTACAATGCACTACACGTCAGAACTCACATTTCATACACGTGTCCCTGCTCCACCCTTTCCTCTACATCAGCCAACGAGCGTACATGTAGAGGGGAGTGAGGGAGGCAGGCGTGCATCCAGGGGAGGCAAAACACTGACAGGAACCCATTCATGAAGGCCACCACAAGCAGGTCCAGATGGTAAGCTGGTCCTTTTTTCAACCTGCAGAAATACACCATTATTAGCAAAGCATCTTACTATCATTAACATCATCATACAGTGACCTATTGAAATTAGAAGTGTGTATGCAGGAAGGATCACTTACTTATTGCAAGGGTTATTGACCATGGCTGATCCTATGTTCTGATCCATGAAGAACAGCATGGAAAGGGAGAAGCCAAGACCCATGGTGGCAAACACAGCTGGTACGGGTAAGCCATAGAGGGGTGGCAGCTGGAACATGGCGTAGCTGTTGTCATACCTGAAGTGCTCCACTGGGGGGGGCGAGGAGGAAGCAGTGTTAGTTTGAGGATGTAGTAGATTAACTGTGTGTTTGTGTTTGTGTTTGTGTGTGTGTGTGTGTGTGTGTGTGTGTGTGTGTGTGTGTGTGTGTGTGTGTGTGTGTGTGTGTGTGTGTGTGTGTGTGTGTGTGTGCGTGCAATTATTTTAAAGGATAACAGGATTGAGTTGATATCTGGTAAGCCAGTATCCCGTCAATCACCTGTGGTTTAACAGTTCAAATGTATCAGATTAATAAAATATATTAAAACTTAGTAATGTATGGATTCTATTCCATAAGCAAAGATGACAAAACTTTAAAACAAAATATCTAAGAACTTTGCATAAAATTATAGCTCGTTAATTATAAAATCATCACAAAAATTATTTGTTACTTGTGAGTTGCTACAAAATCAACAAAGCTAAATACTATCGCATACATACTGTGTAGGTAATCTGGCATCACTGAAAGCACAACAAAAACACAACACAACACATAAAAAGCAACACAGACAACATTATTAAAATCAACATTGAATAACACAACAAAACATAATAAAATGCGAGTCATTGTCAATTCCCATTGTGTTTCAAATACACACAAATGATATGAAAGCATTAACGTTTGATAAGTCTAAAGAGTGAAAACCAAGTACTCAAAGCCTTTGACGTTTACACAAAGTGGTCAACAATATTGAAATCTATTCTGTATTCTTACATTAGATGCCACACCAATATGTAAAGCATGTATGCATGAAGCAAAACTCAGATTACTTTGGCTAATGTAAAAAAAATAAATAAAATGCGACTAAACTACAAAAATATAAAAAACTTATAAATCATTTAATTGCTAAATCGTTAAGGAAAAAATATTTCAAACAATAATACTAGAAGTTGAACATAAAAGCTACATGTACAGAGAATACATTCAATGTCACTTGAATAATGAAAACACTGCACAGTAATTTTCATGTCAACTGCAAAAAACACATGAAAATCACAAATGATCCGTTTTGAAAGTATATGATATGGAGAATGAGTATACATCCCGATTATCCTCAAACCATAAAAGAATTTAAAATCTTAATTGAATCAACGATTTCCTTATTTTTCAATTGAATTGGTGTCAGATTATGATAACAAAGGCTGGTTCAAGGTTTCTTTCACTCAGTAACCTGTATACAGTAACATAATAAATATTTTTGGAATTTATGATCATAATTGAATGAACACTGAAGGTGTGCTTGAGGTGGTGGTGGTGGTGCAAGGTGAGGCAGCAGTCAGTGACTTATCAACTGACTGCCGGAATGACTGGAGGTGACTGGCAGGCACTTACTGTCATTCTTAACTGAAAGGAGAGAAAAACAAAACAAAATATAACATAGATTCAATGACGATGGGGTGATAACAAAAATCCCTGAACATGGCAGAAATAAATCTTCTAAAAGCTATGGTTTCTTGCCCTACAAGCTTAACAAGTATAAATGTGCACAGCTTGACTTCAGCTTGCCAGGCCAGACGCTATCATCACTAATTCCTGCAGCCTAATGGAGGTGAAGCAGAAGACAGGTGCAGAGAGTAATTGAGAAGCAATGAGACAATGTGCTGAAACAGACAAACTTCCTAATCTAAAATATCTACAAAGCCACTACATCTATACAACAAATTACCATGCACATCTAAGTGTAGGGATTGTCTATATAAAACTTGACATAATACACATATATATCTAACGGGAATGCAAAGTGAGAATTTCATGCTCGAGCTGTATTGGTATGAAATAAATAGCAGATGCCACATACTAAATATATTCCTGTGTAATTACTACTACAACTATTCTACAATGTACTAATATGCATTATATATCAAATGTGAGTGCACGTACAGATATCAAATTTATGTGTGTAAACAAACTGTATTCCTGTTAACATTAATGATGAAATTCCTGCAATGGTAATGGTGTTTAAACTTATAGAATATCCAATACAGTAGAACCTTGCAGTACGAGTCCCCCAATGAATGAGTAATTTGCTTAATGAGTTACAGCTTGCAAGTATTATTATCTTGGAATATGGGTGGAAATCTGCAGTATGAGCAAGATTCCTAATAGCTGGCAATAGTCAGCACCAAGCTCACACACACTCCCCCAACAGTAACAGCTTCCACTCTCACAGTTTAAGGATTCATCTCATTTAAGCAACATCGCAATTGTTTTGCTGTAGTGATTTTGGGAAGCTGGAATGGACTGATTATGTTTCAGTGAATTTCAACAGTAAAAACTGATTTGTAAAACGAGTAAATCGCAATACGAGCTCTGTCATGGAACAAATTAAATTTGTATTGCGAGGTTCAAATGTACAATGAAATGCTAATTAAGGAATGATTCTTGAACACAAACTATTTTGTGGGGGGACTCTTCCATAGTGTGAAAGGAAGCTTGATATGGAGGGAGGTTTTTGAAGGGTAAAAAAGACAGCTGCATTGACCAAACCCAAGAGACTTACGCTTCACATCGCGGAAAACATACGACCCGATGAAGGAGAGGACGATGACGGCCACTGGCAAGGCGTAGTCAGCCAAGGCCTCACGTTTGTTAGCATTGAGGTACGGCCTGAGTGGGGAGCAATTCACATTCAGGTCAGATCAGTAACAAAATGGATTAATGATAACAGTTACCATCCTTATCTTCACTTTGTGTTTGTAGCAGCTAGTTAAGGAGAACTGGAATAGAGTGAATCATTGAAGGGATGAATAAGAGTAGACTGTACTGACTTGGACATGTAGAAGGAAAGCATGAGTGTGTGTGGATGTTAAATATTCTGAAGTAGATGATAGAGTGCTAACAGGTAGATTCATGAAGACATGAGATCAGATTTGAGGAGGAACATTGAAGCAAAAGTTCTTGACAGGTAAGTCATATATATAAAGATGGAACCTGCCTTTTAAAACAGCTATGAAGTAATATTCTACATTGCTTCAATTAAGAAAGAATTAGATAAATAGTTACGTCTTGTTGAAGTTGTAGAGCATAACCCCAAGCCACAGTGTTCCAAACATGAGCAGGAGGTAGAGAATTGAGTTCTCACGAGTGCAGACTGTCTCTATCACAGTGATTGTGACATTGCCATCCTCCACATCCCCCCCATCAAGGACGGGCGGGTAGGTGACGTAGGATACTGAGTGGTTCCCCGTGATGGCATATGCCGAAGGGGAGGGAGGGGAGAGGTAGGAGTCGTTGGCCCCTTTCTGGCACGATGGGCTATAGTAGTTGGCATCAAAGTCTGCAGGGAAGTATTACAGTGTTATTAGTATTGTGTATCTCCATCTTTCTCAAAAACAAATATATGAGTACAGAACCATTTTTCCAAGTACAGTATAAGTGACCTAACAGTATTGGAATTATCATAAATTAGGTCCAGATAAGAAAGGAATTATTTACATCAGTCAAAATAAAAATAAACACAGCTAAGTGAAATGGCACACAAGGGGAACCACATACTAAAGTTCTATCTACGTGTTTTACTGTAAAGAAAAAAACATCTCGGCAAAATTACTTTTTCTGACAGCACTGAATGCATCGTTGCAGAAAGCAATGGAAATAAAGAGGGCAAATATTTCCTCAGTGGAACGCGTCGACCACCTCATCAGCCGAGAGACATCAAACAGCGCATACACCACCAGGAAGAAGCTGTTCCAGAGGCCCACTGCACAGTACATAGCATGGAAGTCCAGCTTGAAGTCATTACATATGTAGAAGATAACTGTGGTGGTAAAAGAGAGAGAAGCACAATGACCATATAAAGTGTTAGTCTCATTCAACAGTTAGATGGTAAAAATTAATACCCTATAGCTTTATTTTTGACTATAGGCTTCATGTCAATAAATATAAATGAGAAAACACAACTGTTCTGCATAATTGGCCATTTATTATTCATACTACTTTTATCAACATGTTAAATCTGAAATGTTTTAATGTAAATATTATAATTACATATATATTTAATAACGTTTTGGACTTTCACTTATCTACAAAAGCGAATGAAGCTAAAATGTCTCAAAATTCACATCTATTTTAATAATATAACATCTCTCTCTCTCTCTCTCTCTCTCTCTCTCTCTCTCTCTCTCTCTCTCTCTCTCTCTCTCTCTCTCATACAAAATATCATGATTCATATATTGCCTTTCTTAGTATAACCTTTGATCTTTACTCACCCTTTCACCTCACACCCTTCCCTTCCTACACCTGATCTTAATCCATCATGACACTCACAATGCTTAAGTCTTTCACTCTGAGCTGCAGGAAAGACATCAATGCACCAGCAACCCAAGGAGAAATTATATTGATTTTCACATTGATCCAAGTCGACAAGGTTTAAGGGCTGGTCTAGAATATCTGAAGCTTAATGGTTGTCAGGTAATGCTATTTGTCATCGGTATACTGTTGAAGATGATGATATTAACTAGTCATACATCATTTCTCGCCATAATTATTATCTCTATTACTACCATCATCACACAATATACGTAATCATCACCACATACATCCACTCATCACCAACAGTTACTCCCGAATGGCCATTGATTAACAAATATCAGAGAACAAAGCATGATTTTTGTAGTAATTTAGCACTTGATGGCAACTTAATAGTATGCATAGAGAAAAAATTTACCTTCCAAGCGAGTCATTTTACCATTTACTCTATTTACTTCCATACACTTATATACACGACTAGCAAAGGGAATACATGAAACAAGGGTTAATTAACGTACACACAGGTGAGACTCAGGTACTTACTTTTTATATATATAGCAAGAGGAGCTGTGGTGAGCTGAATAAGGAGAGGTTGACCTGAGAACACTCCCCAGAACACACCCCCCATGACCTGACCTACAATAACCTTCTTGACATCTGTGAAAAAGGAGAAATGTAAGCACACACACACACACACACACACACAGGAAAATAAGTATAAACACGAGTTAGAACAAAAATAATCACGAGTTAATTAATTACAAGTTCGCGATCGTGTGTTAAATCAATGTTGAAGAGATGGAGTGTTTCTTCCCTGGCTGGATATTGGATATGTACGTAATTTGCCTGCTCAAATATACCTTTCTCTCTACAATACAACATGGCTCTCTCTCTCTCTCTCTCTCTTACCTATCCTCCCTTGTGTGTTGTGGTCATTTAACACGCCGAAAGCAATGGCAGGGAGGATGCAGGCGAAGTACAGGAAGAATGTTGTGGATATGACCTTCTGGACCGTTTTGTGACCCACTACACCGTCCTTGTAATCGGAGAGGTAGTGGGGCAGCCGCCTCTCCAAGTCTTCTCTCAGTCCTCGGGCAAAGGTACATCGCTTCTCCTGTGGGTGGATGCGTTATTCTTGAGTATTATGTGTGTGTGTGTGTGTGTGTGTGTGTGTGTGTGTGTTGTGATGGTGATGATGTGCAGTGATGATGATAGTTCTGGTGATGTGTGTGTGTGTAAATGATAATATGTGATGGTGGTGATGATAATGTTTTTTTTAGTGATGGTGATACGTGCAGCAGACCATCATAATAGTGATGTAGTATAGTGATGATGATAGAAGATGATTGTGTGTGATGTGTATTGATGGTAGAGTAGTGACGTAAACATATTGGTGATAGTGATAGCAGTGGTGGTGGTGATGATGTTTCAAAATTTATATACACACACTTGTCATTCTTCCCTTGACGTAGGTATTGATTTAGTGAAGCATTCCGATAGCAAAAGTGAAAGGGGGCACTCAAGTAAATTATGTATTTCTAACTCACTGAAAAAAATTGAAAAAGAGAGGCAGTGACCTTACTCCCACATATATAACTACATACTGATATTAAATACACAAATCATACCTGCAGGGATAACATAAAATGCACACAAATAAAAAAACCAAAAAAAACCCATTTACTTCAACTTGCCAAAGGACAGGTAACTTGCCTTTTCCTATGCAAAAAAAAATCCCCACCACCTGATACACCTTTTGGCTTGGCTTTCTCTGGCAAAGGATACGAGTGCAAAGAAGGCCCGGGGCACCCCAGGGAAATTATCGAAGGTAAGACGAACTGGCAGGAAAGTGAGGAAAATCGTGGCCAATTATCTTCTCAAAATCTCACCTCACTTCTCCCTTACCGGTACCAGACAAGCCATTCCTGCTTTTTTTTCCGTAATTTATGATATAATTTTTCTATTTAGGTCTCTCTCTCTCTCTCTCTCTCTCTCTCTCTCTCTCTCTCTCTCTCTCTCTCTCTCTCTCTCTCTCTCTCTCTCTCTCTCTCTCTCTCTCTCTCTCTCTCTCTCTCTCTCTCTCTCTCTCTCTCTCAAACGGGTCACCATTCTCTTCATCACTTACGTATTCAAACTCCTCTACTCTTTCGTGGTTCATTTCGATTCTCTTGTCGTTGGTGACCTGCTGTTCCTCGGCGAGTTCCTGCGAGTGTTTGATTATGAGTCTCTTGAATTCCTCCTCATTGGTGGCCTCGAGGAGTCTCTGTCGGAAGTCCATGTCGGCGAAGATGGTAGCGAAGGTGCGGCCCGTTTCAAGGGAGTTCTTGGTGCCTTCTGCAGGGATGAAGGAAGGATAAGGCGCCACACACACACACACACACATACACACAGACATACATACACGCACACAAACTAAAAATACTTATAACATATTGGTGGTATTTTCACTATCCTAAATCTCCTTCAGTCCTGAGACCTTTTTGGCACCTACAATCCTGCTGGCAACGGCACCGCCCTTCCTTTCCCTCTTAACCAAACGCCACCACCTTGAAATATGCTAAAAATTCCGCGCCAAAATACCCCACCAGGCATGACTAAAAAAATTTTGGGTAAAATATGAGCAAGTGACTTAGTGGCATGTAGCCCAAGAGGAGAGCAGCCAAAACTTAATGAAATATAACCTACCGGGGTAAAGAATTATGTTTATCTGTCATCTTTCTGTCTATCTCTGTATCTCACTTTTCTATACATCTCTATGTCTGCCTGTCTGTTTTTTGTTATTGTTTATCTATATTTATTTGTCTTGGTATTTTTATCTGCCCCGTCTGTCTGTCTGTCTGTAACTTATGTTCAGTTACTGACTAGAATTATATGAAAACTGAAGACGCAGAGAGAGAGAGAGAGAGAGAGAGAGAGAGAGAGAGAGAGAGAGAGAGAGAGAGAGAGAGAGAGAGAGAGAGAGAGAGAGGAGAGAGGATGTATCTGATGGAGAAAAGATGATATCCACACGAAAATCTGAACTGAAGGAGGGAGAGAAGACTTAACCTCACAGCCTCCTCCTCCTCCTCCTCCTCCCCCCTCTACTCTTCCTTCTCCTCTTCGTCTGACCTAGTTTCTACTTCTATGAGATATTTTTCAGCCATATATAAATCAATGAAGGACTGTGATGAAGGGAGGGAAAGAGATGGAAGAAAGAGACGATGGAGGAGGACGAACGAGAGAGAGAGAGAGAGAGAGAGAGAGAGAGAGAGAGAGAGAGAGAGAGAGAGAGAGAGAGAGAGAGAGAGAGAGAACTATTGGCAGGAACATGGAAAGGGCAACTTGCCAGCTAGAGCACCACCACCATCACCACTACCACCACCACCACCACTGCCATTATAACACAAGGGAACTATGGCAGTGGGACATTTTAGCACAAACAGGCTCTTTCCAGCACGTTTTCAACACATATAATGACACAGCACACAAGGACACACAAGGACAGTGTATATTCTAGCATATGAAGGACATTAGGATACGCTAAATGGGCGGTTTTAGAGCGGAAGGAA
The DNA here is from genome assembly GCA_036785275.1 of Cancer borealis. Taxonomy (NCBI): domain Eukaryota; kingdom Metazoa; phylum Arthropoda; class Malacostraca; order Decapoda; family Cancridae; genus Cancer; species Cancer borealis. The sequence continues at coordinate 306 of JAXIVD010009474.1, read as the reverse complement.
CAGGAATAACTCTGATAAAGAAGGAAGGAAGGACGAGAAGGAAGGATGTGATGTGGAAAATAGTATGGAAGGGAAAATGTGGTATTAGACATGAGAGATAAAACCAGTACCGTTTGAGAGAGAGAGAGAGAGAGAGAGAGAGAGAGAGAGAGAGAGAGAGAGAGAGAGAGAGAGAGAGAGAGAGAGAGAGAGAGAGAGAGAGAGAGAGAGAGAGAGAGAGAGAGAGAGAGAGAGAGAGAGTTACTGTGATGAAAAATAAACTGGGGTGATACTTGTTTTGTTTGGGTAGAAGAGAGGAGGGGGAGG
>JAXIVD010009473.1:7500-15341 GCA_036785275.1 Cancer borealis | reverse complement strand
AAATAGCCCGTCCCCTACAGTGAAGCTAGACTACAAGTGATCAAGACAGAGGCAGGGAGGCAGACAGTGCTAACACACTCTTTATGGCGTGTGTTGGACAATTAGCTTTCTGAACCCAATTACTGTTGGTGGCGTAAATAAGCTGATGCCTGCTAAGGACAGGCTACGTACGCTCCAGTTAATTGGATTCCATTGCTCGAAGTGGAGGCAGGAGCTTATGCCTCTCTTTCACGATGCCTCACTGGAATGAACTTGAACTAAGAAATTTATGAGGAAAAAAAATAATGCTGCATCTGATAATGGCTTAAAAGTGTGTTTAGTCGATTCAGGAATAGCAATAACAATAATAACAAGATGAAAAAAAAAACGAGAACACTAGTAACAAAAACAAAATATGCAAGACTTTCAATGAGCGATAATTTTTTTTCTCTCTCTCCGTGAAATATCCTCTCATGTCAATCATTCCTTATTAACTGTCACGTACAAGTAAGGAATTAACACCACGGCCTGGTCTTCTGATGATTAATATTTATTTATTTTTTATTTTTACTCTTCTAAACGTCTCCCTCGCAACCATTCCTTGTTTCTACGTACAGATGTGATGTTACTAGCTGATTAATGGACCAAATTGAGTCTCTTTGGCCCTAACCTCATCTCACGTTAGGTTTAATCGCTTGGAGGAGAATCTATCTATGGTGGGTGGAAGGCAGTCTATCCACCATATTACTTCACAAAAAAATAAATAAACAAAAAAAAAAAATCATGTATTCTGAATATTCCTTAAAAAAATCTTTCGTAAACTTGGTCTCTCACCTTAATTATTTTTCCAAACGAATGTCAATCATCACTTTTAACTTTTTGCTACATTATATTCAACGCAATTTTATCTTCATTAATCTGAGGAAGCATTTGTAGCTGTACCGGAGTCGTGTTCTGTAGGTAAGGACGACAATGTTTGATACGATGTTAAAAACAGTGTGTTAGGTTGTGTTTGGACTGACGGAATAATAAATAACAGTGGCCATGAAAGGGTTGGAGGAGGAGGAGGAGGAGGAGGAGGAGGAGGAGGAGGAGGAGGAGGAGGAGGAGGAGGAGGAGGAGGAGGAGGAGGAGGAGGAGGAGGAGAAGGGTATACAGAACGTCCTTGCTTTTTCCGTTCATGTTTTCCGGGACATATACGTGTATAAATCATGTCACGCAGCGGCAGCCAGAAAGGAAAAACTCAAAGGATTCTTACCAATGAAATATATAGGGAAAAAATAGCGACTGCGGCCAATAAGAGAAAAAAGATTGACCAGCCACTCTACAAACACATTCATCTATACTGTCAACATTTGGCTTCCACTGAGGTAGTTGTATTTATCAAAGTTAAGTGTTTATTTCACGTCGGTATTTTTTTTTGTGTGTGTGTGTGTGTGTGTGTGTGTGTGTGTGTGTGTGTGTGTGTGTGTGTGTGTGTGTGTGTGTGTGTGTGTGTGTGTGTGTGTGTGTGTGTGTGTGTGTGTGTGTGTGTGTGTGTGTGTGTGTGTGTGTGTGTGTGTGTGTGTGTGTGTGTGTGTGTGTGTGTGTGTGTGTGTGTGTGTGTGTGTGTGTGTGTGTGTGTGTGTGTGTGTGTGTGTGTGTGTGTGTGTGTGTGTGTGTGTGTGTGTGTGTGTGTGTGTGTGTGTGTGTGTGTGTGTGTGTGTGTGTGTGTGTGTGTGTGTGTGTGTGTGTGTGTGTGTGTGTGTGTGTGTGTGTGTGTGTGTGTGTGTGTGTGTGTGTGTGTGTGTGTGTGTGTGTGTGTGTGTGTGTGTGTGTGTGTGTGTGTGTGTGTGTGTGTGTGTGTGTGTGTGTGTGTGTGTGTGTGTGTGTGTGTGTGTGTGTGTGTGTGTGTGTGTGTGTGTGTGTGTGTGTGTGTGTGTGTGTGTGTGTGTGTGTGTGTGTGTGTGTGTGTGTGTGTGTGTGTGTGTGTGTGTGTGTGTGTGTGTGTGTGTGTGTGTGTGTGTGTGTGTGTGTGTGTGTGTGTGTGTGTGTGTGTGTGTGTGTGTGTGTGTGTGTGTGTGTGTGTTTGGAAGTGTATTTCAATTTCCTTTCCTTGTCATTGGCGTCACGTTTTGTGTGTTTGTGTCGGCAGGACGAAGCCTGTCGACCATTAAGTTTCAATTAATTACTCTGGTGCCCATCACTCACCTCTTATTGGCTTAAATGAATATCAAAGAGTACGGGAAATACTGAATATTAACAAACGACCAACTACACCTTTTTTAATATTTCAGAACAAAATTTTTAAACGATTTATATGGATACATTTTCCAGTTTATTTTCATCACCATAATTTTTGTTGTTCAGCGTGACGAGGGAAAAGTAAATATTCGAAGATGCATTAATAATAAAAGGCACAACATCTCACGGGACAAGACGAGGTGTGAACCCTGACACAGCCAACCCTTGTAAGCCTTCCACCACAACGCCAGCTTATAAAGAACCCCCACCACCACTGTAATATATCTACGTAAAACTAATATACCGTACCCGTACAAAATTTATTGATTATATTTTTCATTTATTGTTTTTTTTATCAAGGTAATATAACCGGACGCGATTATTACATGACAAGTGAAAAAATAGTAAAGCAATCATTTCATCTAATAAACCTGAACGAGACTGAAACGCATCATGTAAACTATGCATTCAATTATGTGCATTAAAAAAGGTTGCAATAGCTGATAGAACTACATATATTAAAGAAACATATCCCTCTATTAAGTATAAGTACATAATTCCCAGTACAGTCATTTATACTCAATATTCTTTGAAGTGATATTTTTTAAATTCAACTTGAATAAAGAAAGTTAGCCTTGCGTGCACCTAGCGGCTATCACCATCACTAATAATAACCTGCATCAGAAGAGGGGAAAGGGGGGCGGAGCTTGCCTGTCAGTAATTAACCAATAGCAAGCCTCGTGAGGGGAAAGGGGTGAGAGCTCATCCATTAAGTCAATATGAATAAAGCATGCATTGTATTTTCTATTTATTTTTATGTTGTAGCCTAATAAAGGATTTTGGTGCTGGTGAACTTTTTTCATTAAATGGTGTGGTGTGGTGTGGTGGTGGTGTGGTGGTGGTGTGGTGGTGTGGTGTGCTGGGTGGTGAGTAAGAGTCGTTAGTCAGATGGTGTGGTGATGTACAGGCCAGTTATTTGACAGACATATTTTATTAGCTTATTTTGGCTGATTCAGTCGTTATCAGTGTGATGTGACGCTACCCTCCTCTGGCCAGTTCTGCCCAGCCCTGCCCTGCCCTGCCTTGCTCTGCTCTGCTCTGCCCTGCCCTGTCCTGCCCTGCCCTGCCCTGCGTCACGGCACGGGTGGGTTCAACAAGCGTCACAGGTACTCTAAAACGGCATATTAGGCTAGACCACGTAAATACTTATGTGCCAAACTGTGATGCAATGACATAATTAACTCTGTGCTGCTCCATTCACAGAGGAGAGAAGAAACACATATATAGATAATCACTTTCGTATTAGTTTCATTACTGATAAGGTTATGTTTGTTCGCTTGTGAAGTTTTTATATGCTAATGAACTTCCTCAGGTGTTTGAGTTGGTAACATGATGCAATGTGTTATAGGTGTTACTGCGTTATGCTAAGCTGTTCCGCAAGGTGATGCCGCAGCTATTCAGGAGTGAGAGTGAGGGTGTGGGTGAGGGTGAGGGTGTGGGTGTGGGTGTGGGTGTGGGTGTGGGTGTGGGTGTGGGTGTGGGTATGGCTGTGGGTGTGGGTGTGGGTGAGGGTGTGGGTGTGGGCGAGGGTGAGGGTGAGACTCATCCAACACACCACACAACGCTGCTGATACGCGTGACCCATGACCATTCAGCTTCCATCAGACAGTTACCAAATATTTTTTCACGTTTTCAAATTACAGACACGAACAAATAAGTGCTGCCATGACACACTCGTGGAGTCCATTCATTCCACAAAATAAACACAAAACTAAAACTCAATATGATTGGTAAATATGTACTCAGCCAAATGAAAGCGGATCGAGAAAATAGCAAAAAAATATTTATGAATTATTATTTGAAGTCTGGCATGGTAATGACAGCATAATGCATATTTACAACATAATAACTAATTGATATCATAAATATTTCGTTTTTAAACGTGTGGGTGTGGGTGTGGAGGGGATGGGGGGGAATAAAACAAACAAGTGTTGCCATACAGCTGATAATGAACTAACGAGCGTGAGATGGTGGCGGTGGGGGAGGGAAGAGGGGGTAAGAGATGAGGGGGTGAGGGATGAGGAGGTGAGGGGACGAGGGATGAAGGGATGGAAAAGGTGAGGGGCGTGGCTTGAATGAAGACAGTACGCCCCACAACACAACAAACAGGTCAACACACACTAAGTAATAAATCCTCCCCCTTTCCCCTTGAGCTTGGTGGTCTTCCTAAAACTGGTGATCACGCTGAGCAGCTTTCAATCAATGTTCCGCGTGGCTGGAGGAAGCACTGTACCAACCAGCCAACAGACAGAATTTGCCTTCACATCCAACATACATTACATGGCATACAATGCTAATGGAAATACAACACGAGTTGCTTTTGTTGACGGCCGGTTTGTCTGTCCTTCAGGGTAGTGGTTGTCAGACGGTTATTTACACATCAATGACTGTACATACATTCGAATTAATATCTATTTGTTTGTATGCATGTCTGTCTATGTCTATCAGTTGATTCGTATATAGGTTTATCTTTTTTTCATCTGTATATTCTTTTAACTAACAATCTATGTACATACCTACCTATCTATCTATCTATCTATCCCTCTGTCTGCATACCTACATACATATCTCAATATCTAACGTAATGATGAAGTACATATCTAAGCAAAGGTAAAACTATACAATCACTAATCCACCTCTTTCTTTTTTCTCTCCTTCCCTACATACTATACATAGTGTATTCAACACATCTGTGAAGGTTTCAGGCGAGGGAAACCATTATTTACCTCGCAAAACGTCTTTGAAGTTATGTTAAGTTATGTTATAAGTTGGTTAAGTTAGATTGAGTTATGGTTAGGTTAAGGTTATTAGGTTAGGTTACGGTTATGTTATGGTTTGGTTAAGTTCGGTTATATAAGATTTTAAAATTTTATTACCCAAAAGTTTGGGTTCTCAATCTTAGAATTTTTTCTGGATTTGGGTAATAAAATGTAAAAATCTTATATAACCGAACCTAACTGAACCGTACCTAACCTAACTTAACCTAACCATAACATAACCGTAACATAACCGTAACCTAACCTAACAACCTTAACCTAACCATAACTCAATCTAACTTAACCAACCTAACATAACATAACCTAACATAACTTCAAAGACGTTTTGCGAGCTAAATAATGGCTTCCCCCGCCTAAAACCTTCACAGATGTGTTGAGTACACTATGTATTGTATGTAGGGAAGGAGAGAAAAAAGAAAGGGGTGGAGTAGTGATTGTAAAGAAATACCGAAGTAATAATGGTGAGAATAATGACACCAACGTAAAGTGACTACATAATTACCATTTCAAACATACAAGAAAAAAATCAATCATAGATGGAAAGTTTGAAGTCAAAACATAACACTCACCCAACGTGCTGTCTTTGCCAGACCTTCCACACTCCCTTAGACGTGACTTGTACCGTTGATCTTCCTTTGTTTAGGCAAGAGTATCATCCCATTACGTCAGGGGTCGGCAACCTCCGGCCCGTGAGCCAGATCTGTTCTGCAGAGGACGAACTCATGGCCCGTCACCCTACTTCATATTTATATAACAATCTGGCCCGCAACAGCCTAGCCAACTAAATGAGTAATTCGGTGCCTCTTGACGTGATCGCGAACGTGAACGCTTTGGACAGGCCCAGTGCCTCATTTGTTGAAGACTGGCTGTCCTCAAAAAATATAATGTTTGCCGCCACTGGGAGAGACAGCACCAAGCATCGAGCTTTGCATCGATGTCTGCTGCCGAGAGGAAGGAGGCCATTGTCAAACTATTAGGCAGCCTGCAGAAAAACACTTCACTTTTCTGTAAGCAGACTACTGAGGCTGACAAAGTAACGCGCGCCACCTATAAGGTTTCCCGCCTCCTTTGCTTCTAGAAGCTTTCTCCAACCCCTGCATTACGTGTACTCTCAGATTCACGAGCTCACACTTTACACTTTACTACTTAACACTTCTCACGTACCGCACTAAACACACACCGGACTGGTAAGAGGCACTGATATAAGTGTACCGGTGTTTTGTCTATATAGTAAATGTTTAGGTTCAGCACTACTTAACGTTATTTCTGTCCCGCTATACTGTAAGGAATTCCTGCACGTGGGTAAGCAGCGAGGCATCTTGAGGTTGGAGAGTGTTTGTAGGTAGCTGGTGTGAAAAACCGTATGTACACTTATAGATAGGCCGTGGTAACAACTTTCCGGTGCACTGTTACGGTTCAGGCATTGCTATAGAGTAGTGTACATCGTCTACATCTTACTCATTCCTTCTGCTCACTCCCATCGTCTAGTAATGTTGCCTTTGCTAAATTATCTTCACGTTCCACTATTAAGGCTCATAAAACACTCCTTCCACAATTCACTTCCTCCACCTCAGTGAGTCACGCGTGCTGCGGGAGGCCATGACTCAGGTCCAGTACCCGGATGTTCCCCGCCTAGACAGACTGACCAATGAACACGCTCGTTAACATCTTTATAGAAGTAATGTTTCTTCTTTCAGTTTGACGTTACAGCCTTCAGTAACTATTTAACACTCTTAACTTGAGCCTTGACGAGAATAAGACGAGAGTCACTACACAACACAGTGATTACGCAGAGCAGAGAACCGAAAAAAAGAAAAAGAAATTACTTTTGTGTCACGTATCACTGAATGGTGGTGGTGGTGGTGGTGGCGGCAGGAACCAATCCCTGCTCGCGCCTACTCCCCCTTCTCCCCCCTCTTCCCCCTTATTTCCCCCGCTTCCCCCTTGTTCCCCCTGGTCGCCCCATCTCAGGCAATCGTACTGCAATTTCAACTTCACTCCAAAATAGAACTAGAAATATAGTAAACAGATTTTGACACATGTTCGTCCTCTACCTCCAGCCATTTAAAAGCGAGTCATTTAAATAACCATGCGTGTATAGTTTGATCATACGTCTGGTAACACCTGATAGTAACTACAGTGGTGTCATGTCTGATTTGATAGGTTCCACATCAATCATTATTCTACTTCCTTCTCTATCTTTTTTTCACACAATAACAAGATGGTCTGAAGTGTTTCCAGAAGGAGTAATCAGGAGAATATTAAAGAAATCTATATTGTAATCACACACACACACACACACACACACACACACACACACACACACACACACACACACACACACACACAAGTCTGCTCAAACGAGTGTTAATACTGAACAAGGTGTAAGTTTTTTAGGAGCAGTAGTATCTAGATCATGTTGGTAGCGCTGGGCAGCACTTACGTGAACCAGGTAATGTATGGATGCATTCATATCATCATTACCTTTGTCACACTGTCTAAACATCCCTGTAAACATGCGTCCACATTGTGTCGCCTTCAGTGTTGACGATGCATGTACAAAGACGAGTGTGGAGACGCGCCAAGGTAAACATTGACGAAATAAATTAAATGAAAACAAGAACATATGAGCATCAACACCACACACTCACAGGCATGGACACTAGAATAATAGGTTTTGCAGCTGCTTACTCGACACATATGTCACCTTCTTTGGCAGGCAGACCACAGGGAGAATTATCTGGGATTTTTTTTAAGGAAGCATGATCAAATTTGAGAATAAATGCGACAGTTTTGAATAAG
>JAXIVD010009472.1:0-7500 GCA_036785275.1 Cancer borealis | reverse complement strand
TAATCTAACCTTTCACTTAAATATTCTCTTGCTTATTCTATAATAGCAGGTAGTTCTTGATAGTTTCAAAAAATGTTAATTTGCTTTCTTCATAACTTCATAACTCTCAGAGAAAAAGGATGAAAGGAGGTTGAATAAAGCTCTCCTCTTCCATTCAAGGCTTTGTAAAAAATACTGAAACTATAAACTTAATGCATGACTCTATTCTGTCCTCCACATTAAAAGGAGTGGACGTAGTAGCCTTCCTCTAGCTCCCCATCATAGGACATGATATTTTTATACTCCTCTAACTTTAGCTTCCTGGACGCTTGCTTGCAATTGTAGTTCAGTAACATTAGTGAGTTGTGGTGGCGGCGCGTCCGAGGCTGCTAGCATGGTAATTCCTCGGTGGTAGTGTTTCAATGCCTCCTTTGCTTGAGTCGCCAGCCGAGACCTTCATGACGATCTGCTAAATTATCGGTTTAATTATAAAGCTCAGTCCGGGACCTTCATGATCCGCTGAAATAGCCGCTAAATCATGAAGCTTAACAAGGTAAATAATACACCTGCTAATTACAACACAATGAGAGAGTGGGTCACGTCAACTAATCTAAAATAGAGACAAATAACTAAAAGAGGATGAAGAAGAGGCGGCGAAAGGTAGTGATATGAAGTCATTTGTCACTACATTATGGAGTTGAAATAACCGCATGGGCAGTCCTGAAGGGTCCTGGCTGGCACTCTTACTTACTGACTTCGTTGACTAAACTTTTGCTAAACTCAGGAGACTTGATGCCACTCAGGCTGTCGCGACAATGCCAAGTAGAGATTTGTGATGCTCACTTTTACTTTATTTCTCTCCCTCTTTCTCTCTCTTCTCTCTCTCTCTCTCTCTCTCTCTCTCTCTCTCTCTCTCTCTCTCTCTCTCTCTCTCTCTCTCTCTCTCTCTCTCTCTCTCTCTCTCCTCTCTCTCTCTCATTTTGCTTTTCTTATTCTCTGTATTTGTCTGTGTGTCTGACTGTATGTCTGTCTGTCCTTTTGTCAATGTTTACCTTTCTAACTGTCACTGTCTATCCATCTGTTTGTCTGACCATTTGTCTGTCTGTCTGTCTATCTTTCTGTCTTTGTGATTGTGCGTCTTTCGGGCTCTATTTGTGAATCTGTTTGTCTATTTGTCTGTTTGTCTGTCTGTGTGTATGTCTGGCTGTCTCTGTCTTTTGTCTCTTTGTCTGTCTTTATGTTTGTCTGTCTGTCTGTCTGTGTCTTTGTGGCTATCTTTTTGTTTCTCTCTCTCTCTCTCTCTCTCTCTCTCTCTCTCTCTCTCTCTCTCTCTCTCTCTCTCTCTCTCTCTCTCTCTCTCTCTCTCTCTCTCTCTCTCTCTCTCTCTCTCTCTCTCTCTCTCTCTCTCTCTCTCTCTCTCTCTTCTCTCTCTCTTCTCTCTCTCTCTCTCTCTCTCTCTCTCTCTCTCTCTCTCTCTCTCTCTCTCTCTCTCTCTCTCTCTCTCTCTCTCTCTCTCTCTCTCTCTCTCTCTCTCTCTCTCTCTCTCTCTCTCTCTCTCTCTCTCTCTCTCTCTCTCTCTCTCTCTCCTCTCTCTCTCTCTCTCTCTCTCTCTCTCTCTCTCTCTCTCTCTCTCTCTCTCTCTCTCTCTCTCTCGCTGCCACAGGACTTGCCCCAATGGAACCCTTACTTCACCAACGCTCGCTCCCTTGAAAACATCAAGGTGAGTTGCCTCTCATCCACATATGCCGTCCCGCAGGTGAGCGACTGAGCAGATTAAAAAGAGAGAAAAGTCCACGGTGAACACGTACCCAATTTCCCAACTTGTTTTATTTTGGAGTTTTCAGTAGCGTATATGTAGATCGAGAGAACTATGATACTGTTTGTTATGTGCATATGATTCTGATAATTTTGTAGATGAATATTTTTAAGTGTACACGTGGTATGTACGTGAATCATCCTCCCCTTAGGCATGTCCCTCATCTCGCCTTCTCCACCCACAGCCGGAGCCTGAGATCAACCAGCGCCGACAGGAGTTCCGGGAGAAGCTTGAGGCGCGGGCGAGAATGCGGCGGGAAAGTCATGGCATGTCATCGCTGTACCCCTCCCACGCCACCCACGCCCGCCCACGTGCCCTCTCCCATGCCTATGTTCAGACGGAAAACTACTACGAGCCAGTTAGTATTAGTACAGGAATTAGTACAGGAATCCCATGTTTACTATGAAATTAATGATTGTTCGTTTTCTTCTTACTTGTTGAGAAAAATCGTTAGCTGGTTTCACGCAGTACATTATTAATCATTATCTCGACTCACCTCCTCCCTGAAGCTTGAGCGTCCCCCGGAGGCTGAGGTGGGGATGCAGACAGAGACATGGGGGGAGGACGGGTTCCTGCCCCCCGTGGTGTTCCAGTCCCCTGCAGTCGTGGACATGGGCACGCAAGTGTTTGAGGATGAGGTCAGTGTTTACTTATGCGCTAACACACTATTAGGTTGATCGTCGAGTGGTGTTCCTTATCTCTAAGTTAGAAGTGTTTGTTGAAGATATTTTGTGAGGTTTTTTCTTTTTTCCAGAACGTTTTCCACATTTTGTTTTACGTTTCTAGAAGCTATGCAGACTCTCCCTCCTTTCGCCGTAATATTTTAAACTTTAATTGAAGTGTCATGTCTCATCTTCCTATTTTTCAACCCCACTTCGCCTTCACCGGCACACACGGAAACACATACAGCCGGAAAATTTCTTCCTGCTCGTCTCAGTTTATTTCACAATCCCCGCTACCCAGATATATGAATGACAGTCACGCAGGCATTCCAAAATAACCCCCACAGCCCTTTATATGAATGACAGTCACGCAGGCATTCCAAAATAACCCCCACAGCCCTTTCCTGAGTCATCACACACATCCTACTCGTTGACCAACCTGACCCACACGCCAAGGCCACGCATATCGCCGCTCCACCCCAGCATTCTCTTCATAACACGTGGGTCGGGGAAGTTCAAGTTTAATAATTCCGTGTGAACTTTTGTATCTGAAAAAATGTAAAGTGTAAAGTTCATTCCTGTTCGGCACATACTCGTAACATTTTCTCCGTGCACCCTCCCATCATTCTCTTACTCTCACCCTCCTTGATAAACTTTGCGCCGGCTTGCTGACGCCAAACATAGTTATATGCTAGAGTCCAGAGTCCACATAAACGAAATATTTAATTTAGGTGTTTGAAACTAAACATATCGATTCTGTGGATCAATAACGCGGTTTTATTCTCACTTTCTTGCCTCGTCACTCGCTTGTTGCATCAAACTACCTATATACATACTGTATAACAACCACACACACACACACACACACACACACACACACACACACACACACACACAACACACACACACACACACACACACACACACACACACACACCACACACACACACACACACACACACACACACACACACACACACACACACACACACACACACACACACACACACAACACACACACACACACACACACACACACACACACACACACACACACACACACACACACACACACACACACACACACACACACACACACACACACACACACACACACACACACACACACACACACACACACACACACACACACACACACACACACACACACACACACACACACACACACACACACACACACACACACACACACACACACACACACACACACACACACACACACACACACACACACACACACACACACACACACACACACACACACACACACACACACACACACACACACACACACACACACACACACACACACACACACACACACACACACACACACACACACACACACACACACACACACACACACACACACACACACACACACACACACACACACACACACACACACACACACACACACACACACACACACACACACACACACACACACACACACACACACACACACACACACACACACACACACACACACACACACACACACACACACACACACACACACACACACACACACACACACACACACACACACACACACACACACACACACACACACACACACACACACACACACACACACACACACACACACACACACACACACACACACACACACACACACACACACACACACACACACACACACACACACACACACACACACACACACACACACACACACACACACACACACACACACACACACACACACACACACACACACACACACACACACACACACACACACACACACACACACACACACACACACACACACACACACACACACACACACACACACACACACACACACACACACACACACACACACACACACACACACACACACACACACACACACACACACACACACACACACACACACACACACACACACACACACACACACACACACACACACACACACACACACACACACACACACACACACACACACACACACACACACACACACACACACACACACACACACACCACACACACACACACACACACACACACACACACACACACACACACACACACACACACACACACACACACACACACACACACACACACACACACACACACACACACACACACACACACACACACACACACACACACACACACACACACACACACACACACACACACACACACACACACACACACACACACACACACACACACACACACACACACACACACACACACACACACACACACACACACACACACACACACACACACACACACACACACACACACACACACACACACACACACACACACACACACACACACACACACACACACACACACACACACACACACACACACACACACACACACACACACACACACACACACACACACACACACACACACACACACACACACACACACACACACACACACACACACACACACACACACACACACACACACACACACACACACACACACACACACACACACACACACACACACACACACACACACACACACACACACACACACACACACACACACACACACACACACACACACACACACACACACACACACACACACACACACACACACACACACACACACACACACACACACACACACACACACACACATTCCCGTCCTATATGTAGTCTATCCTCCTAATTTTAGAGTTAACTAGTACCTACACCCTCTTGCACACTGTAATCCTGTATCAGCAAACTCTGGAGCTGGAGTCTCACTGCGTCCCTTTCCATCGACACAGACATTGAAAGACGGAGTATTGCGTCACCCTGATGACGTGGATGTACTCCTATTATACTCGATCATCTTCCACTTATTATATTATAGAACGTAATTAAAGCATACATGCTTTATAATTTTTGATAAGTTCATAATGTGCCTCCTACTGTATACATTAAGGTCTATAAATACATACATGCATACATACATCTTTACCTGTTTTCTCTGACCTGTAGTCAACTAAAGAGGTTCTCTTCAGTGTAAACCATTTACCTGCATTCCTACTTCACCGTCTGCATGGCCGACAGACTGACAAACACTGGTCCTTCCCCCCGCCCCAACATTACACCCAGCGTCCATTTCCTTTAATTAGACTCCACCTTGAGGCCTCCCAGGAGTGTCATCCTCTAATTACAAGGCCTTAAGGTCGAACCTCCCCTACAGACAAGTGGGACCGCAGACTCTATTTGTTCCCTAACTCTGTCTTCCGCGGCACATCGAACGATGGTTGCTAGGGAAGGCATTGTGTGCTGCTGGATGTATATACGTAGTGGTGCTGTATAATAGGGGTATACAGAGTACGATAGATAATGAGTGATGGTAAATCACCTCGTGCAAGCGTGAAAATCAAGGCATTACTGCAGAGTTGAGGGAAGGCTTGGCCTTGAGAACGCTTGTTAAAGCTAGACTAGGTATTGTTAATCTATAGAGCTTCGTGTGTGTGCGAGTAAAATTTTTTGGAGCTTCAGTGTGTTGATTTGAAGCTTTAAGAATGGGGAGTTATTGGATTGGTGATGAAAGAAATGCGTAAACTGGTGACTGGCAAACATATTTGCATATCCATGTATTTACTTATACTTGCATATACATGGAATTTACTTATACTTTTCTAATTTTATCTTAGACATAAGCTACACTTATCAATACAGTAACTTTGATAGAGTAGATGGATATATTCTTGTATTACCATAGACTGAATTAGCCTGTTCATACTCCATTGTACGAATAATTATAAGTAAATGAAAGAGGATAGAAGTTTCTTTGGCACTGCATGAGTGGCTACATTATGTATACTAAACACCTGAAAGGTATTGCTGGCAGGTAAGTGTTAGGCAGTGGAATGCCCTGCAGAGGAGATTATTCAAAGGCAATATACATTCATACGGCGCAAGTTTTGTCCTTCACATGCTCTAGTTGTATATTTGTTTCATGCGTACTGAGGGAGTCACTCTTTTGATTAATTAAATATAAAACACTAAAAACGTAATATATACTGCATACATATACACATACATACTTACATATATACATACTTACATATATACATACATACGTAAACACGCACACACACCTGCCTTTTTTTTTTTTTTTAATTTATGTACTTTAAGTGTTACCTAAGACTTTAATTACTTTAGATTAGGTAAAGTGAAACAATATCTATTTAACTCTGTATGGTTATCGGCAGCTGTATGATGAGGGCGAGAGCGATGTGGCGGTGGCGGCGCTGGTGGCGAGGACAATGCGGGAGGCTACCTTGGAGGTGCTGGAGGAGGAGCAAGCGGAAGAAGAGAGACTCACAGGATGCGGGAATCACTCATATACAAGGTGAGAGAGAGAAAAAAAAAGAGAAAGAGAAAGAGAGAGAGATTTGCACATTTATACCACGCAAGCTGATCGGTTCATTCGATGCATCATGTCCTTGAACCCCGGTCTATGTGGTGTGTATTGATCTTGGGTTTCAGACTAATACTACATATTTAATCCTTGCATTGGGTGAGAAAGATCAAGGTGATATTATCATAGTGGAAGTAATTGTAATGATTTGTATTCCTTTTCCTTCCCATTAAATTGTAGTACATGTATTTCGTGATATTTTTTTCATACAGGTAAAGGAGACTAGCCAAGGGTCTTAAATAGTAATGATACAAAGGCTCTAACATTGCTAATCCCAAAACGAGTATTCAAAAAATGATTCTAAAATGGTTGGCCAATTCCGCTGTAGAGGTATATTGATAATCTTCTCTCAAAAGTCCATTTTTTCTGCTAACGGGCTCAGTTTAAACTTCATTGGATCTGCAGTTGATGTTTGTATAAGAGGCACAGTTCAGCTAGACATTAAGCGTGTCCAGCTAGACGAAGGTGATAAGATACCTGTAAAGGCGAGTTTGATATGTGGGTCACTTCCTGTTACCTAACGATCACTGGCCGTGTAAATGTTTGATATACTCGTGGGACACGTGTTAAGCTGTATTTTGACAC
>JAXIVD010009471.1:0-10000 GCA_036785275.1 Cancer borealis | reverse complement strand
CTTAGGGTCTCTGAGTGCCGGGGGGGAGGAGGAGGAGGAGGAGGAGGAGGAGGAGGAGGAGGAGGAGGAGGAGGAGGAGGAGGAGGAGGAGGGAGAGGAGGAGGAGGAGGAGGAGTGAGCGGAGGAAGAGTGGTAACTTTTTTCACATTTTTCCATCGGGTTTGGCTGTGGACGGGTTACAGCCTTTTTCATACTCCTAAATGAATTTTCTCTCCAACACAAACACTAGAGACCCCTCCTGCTGCTGCTCCCCCCCCCCCCCAACCCTCCTCCCTCACCACACCTGCCCTGTCCTGTCCTTCCTGCCTGCCTGCTCCCCGACCTCCCCTGTTCGTGCCTCTGCCCCTCACACACCCCACTAGAAAAAAATAAAAAAATAAAATGGAAAAAAAAAGAGAATACGTGCAAAGTGGCTGGTGTGTTATCGAATCATTCCTCGTGCACACGTGGAATTCTTCTCCTGTGTGTGTGTGTGTGTGTGTGTGTGTGTGTGTGTGTGTGTGTGTGTGTGTGTGTGTGTGTGTGTGTGTGTGTGTGTGTTCGTGTGTGTGTGTGTGTTCATGTGTGTGTGTGTGTGTGTGTGTGTGTGTGTGTGTGTGTGTGTGTGTGTGTGTGTGTGTGTGTGTGTGTGTGTGTGTGTGTGTGTGTGTGTGTGTGTGTGTGTGTGTGTGTGTGTGTGTGTGTGTGTGTGTGTGTGTGTGTGTGTGTGTGTGTGTGTGTGTGTGTGTGTGTGTGTGTGTGTGTGTGTGTGTGTGTGTTACGGCTTTGTCAGGGCATAAAAGCAGTGATCGAACTTTACAAAATTGCTTCTCGAAATTCTACACTTGATTAACAATTTTTATTACTTTTTCACTTTGCGGTGGAACAATACAAAGGATGTTTATTCATTGTCAGCCTGAAAAATGCCAAGAGTTAATACGACACTCCACTTTTAACCACTCCATTCCACCATCCACTCCATTCTCCAATTCCCCTTTTCTCTACTCTTTCACCTTGCCTTTCATCCTCCATTCCACTCCACACACCACTCCACTCCTGTCCTTTTCATATCACACCTACTACTCACTCCTTTCTTCTATAATCAACACCCCTATACAACCCTGCTCCACTCTTTCCTCTCACTCTCACTCCATTCATGCCATACACAGCCCCACAAACTCCTCCTGGACTATTCAATTGATACTAAATTCTTTCGTGGATCACCTCTATTGTAACTCCCTTCTCTACCTACCCTTCCTGCATACCCTATCCCTTTCACACACAGACACACACACCCCAACACACACACACACACACACACACACACACACACACACACACACACACACACACACACACACACACACACACACACACACACACACACCACACAACACATACACATAACCCTTCTTCTCCTAAATCTACGAAGCGTCTTACCCTAATTTACTTACACAATTATCACCGCCGTACCCCGCCGTCCGTTTCTCCTTCCTCCCCTATAAATTAGCAACACATTCGTGCTTGCTGTCCACGGTGACGCTGTAATAGCTCGCCCAGACATGCAAGGGTCAGGAAGGGGCCTCAAGACCTATCTGTTAACATCTGGAGCCATTATACTGACGGAGGACCTTCCCACCTCGGTGCTAAATCTTCTTAATGCTGCTGTGGTCAGGACGGAGCCTCTCTATCATCATTACCATCGACGTCGTTGTTGTTTCATTTTCAACGCTCAAAGGATACGTTTGTCCCGAGCCACTGTAATTGTCAGGGAAGGTTTTATCCTGGAGGAGGCGGCGACGGTGTGTCTACATAGTGAACTGGAACGACGTGCGGGTCAAGGTTGATGTAAGTAAATGTAACTTGAAACACACTCACCACATGTCTCCTTGGTTGAAAAATGCATGTGATTAATTCAACGTGGTTCGTCCCCCCGCACGCTGTCCAGTACATGTTTGGCTTTACGTTGCAGCTGTCACGAAGTTTTATCTTGTTGACAGAATGCAGAATGTCGTATTGTGAGTCATTGCTTGTGATAATATATAATGTACAGTCTGTGTGGAAGTATTGTACCTACGGGGTGTGTTAAATAAACCATTAAATTATCATACGGTGTTGATTTTATTCTTTGCGATTTACTAACTATTTCTTGCTGTCTTGCCTTGCCTGGTTATCACCTTCATCCTGCACTGTATGTATATATGTGTGTATATATATATATATATATATATATATATATATATATATATATATATATATATATATATATATTCTATTGATAATGATATGAGAACTAATACAACAACGAATAAAATGAAAAGATTTTGCTGTAGCTTGAACGAAAGTAATGGACAATGCTGCCCTTAATAATTATAACATTATGCAAATACCCCAACACACACACACACAAAAAAAAAAAAAAAAAAAAAATCTGCTACATATAAACATTCAACACCAACATTCACCACCAAACAACCGCATCTAACTCATTCACATCCATGAACCTCCTAATCTGTAAACGTAAACAAACAAACGCTTACCATGCACACACCGTATATTACCCAGCGCATGAAATTACAGAGGAAGGGGAAATATTAATGGTGTGTGTGTGTATGACCGAGGTGATGAGGCGCTCCCTGATTAAGCTAATGGCGGCGCACACAACTGAGTTATTACGACCTCAAGGGCTGCTTTTACCCTTTTTATCATCCAACTCAACTAATGCAATAACGGGAAACATGCAGCCCGTGTGTGTGTGTGTGTGTGTGTGTGTGTGTGTGTGTGTGTGTGTGTGTGTGTGTGTGTGTGTGTGTGTGTGTGTGAACTAGGTGGGCGTGTGGGCGGGGTTGATCCTCTGTGTGGATTGGAAGGCGAGGTTATTTGGGTTGAGTGAGAGGTCCGGGGTGAACCTTGCGTTAGGGGGGTGGAGGTGGGGTGTCTGGGGTTAGGAATTGGAGTAGGTAAGCTTCAGGTTGGGCGGGTTTGGGCGGGTTTGGCGGGTTTGGGCGGGGTTGGGCCGGGTTGAGTGACTGGAGGGCCTAGTAGGGTTGGGCGGGGTTGGGCTGGGTGGAGTCGCGGTGGGTTGGGGTTAGGGCAAACGAATCGGTATCGCTACGCCTGGCCCTGACCTTCCCTCTGTTATCGGTTTGCGTTATTTGTTCAGCCAACAGTCGCCGCGGAGCACCTTGTTTGGCCAGCCGCAACACGCCCTCCCACCGCCCACCGCCTTGTTATTCAGAGAGGTCAGGCGACGGCACAGCGTTCGCCCTTCCACCACCCTACATACATAGGCTCAAACGTATATACTCAACGGCAAACAGTGTAATGTTATCAGTTTGTTGGCCAGTACCGCTGTCCCGCCTCGCCCGTTACACACACTCATACATACAAACACACACACACACACACACACACACACACACACACACACACACACACACACACACACACACACACACACACACACACATACATACATACAAACAGTAGAAGTAGAGGGAATATTTCGAAAAGGACTAGAAAAAAAAAACAAGAGCAATAGAGCAACGAGCGTGAATGGAAAAGCAAAATCAATATAACAAAGAGTCTGAATGTCTATAAAATCATAATAAATAATTGAAAATAAATGTTCTTCCTCTCGTTAACAAGTGTGTTGATTCGCTAGTTATGTGACGCAACTACTTGGTTCGACTGAATGATACTATCTCGTTACCAATCAAACAGTTGGTGGAGTTGGTGGTGGTGGTGGTGGTGGTGATAGTTCACACGAGCATGGTGGATGTGCTCATGATAAGAAAAGTGGTATTATAAACGAAAACTAATATAAATACAGAGATAACATATACTAGGTGATCTAACAGTCCGTAAAAGAACATATATACTTTCTGAACAACTTGTAAGGTTAATCTGCATGTGGCGAAACAGGTTAGAACATGCGAGTGGCTTATTGTTTCTGTAGTTTTTGTAGGGATTCAAGGAGGGCCGCTCGGGTACTGGAATGGGAGAGATTGGGGAAAAGAAGGGTGGAGGGAGGGAGGGAGGCGAAAAATACTAACCCTTCATCTAACAGAGTGGTGATTATCATAACGGATTATTGGATTGGGTAATAATATATATATCCAAAAGATGAAGGAATATTGGTGTGTGTGTGTGTGTGTGTGTGTGTGTGTGTGTGTGTGTGTGTGTGTGTGTGTGTGTGTGTGTGTGTGTGTGTGTGTGTGTGTGTGTGTGTATGTGTGTGTGTATGTGTGTGTGTGTGTGTGTGTGTGTATGTGTGTGTGTGTGTGTGTGTGTGTGTGTGTGTGTGTGTGTGTGTGTGTGTGTGTGTGTGTGTGTGTGTGTGTGCGTGTGTGTGTGAACTTCACCATGGTCTGCAGAATCACGCGCTGGAGTCGTGATCGTCAGCTATTATCTTCCCCGAAACAAATGCAAACGCAAACATATAATATAATTGGGGTGACTTGCATACTTTGTAATAGAAAAAATTTACTTTAAAAATTCATTAAACAAAGTTGATGTGCTACCAGTTCAGACAGTTTCACAGACAGTCTGAGTAAGGCAGGGAAACTCCACCGTCCATGTTACTGGTTGAAGGAGGTACACCCTTGCACTGGGCAGAGGGAACCCTCCTCGACACGGTCTGCGTACCTAAGAGGATCAACAATCAAGCAGTGTATTACTTTCACCAACACTGCTCCTAAAACTAATAGGACAATAATCCCAGTCATAAATCAGTCTTTTAACACCGAGAAGGAGCAACGAAGCAGCTCACAAGTGCTTTCAATTGTTCCGTAAGCCATCAAAAAGCCATAACAAGTAACTTTATTCTGTACTACTGCCGGCGTTCATAATGTTTAGTGATCATAAAGTTACCTCATGTCTCGGGGTTCCTTAACTTAAAGAGGCGGAGAGCGAGACCTACAAAACACTTATGGGTTGCTCTTACTAGCTGTACTGTACTCTCAAGGGCTCGTATGCTGCTACATTTACAACCTAATACCTAACTTGACTATATATAACTCACCTACACACCACTCACTACAAACCTTATGGTACTTCCTTATGGTACGTTGTTTATATAATGGTTTGTTACGTATATATACATGCTAATTTTGATACACAAACGCTTGCTGTACTACCGCAAGAATAAAGTAAGTAAGTGGTAACTAGCTGTGGAAATGTTACCAAAAGTTGGCAGAAAACAAATATTTTCCCAAGAACACATAATAGTAGTACACGTGTCTGAGTACTTGTTACACATACTGAGGTTACATAATGGTGTGTGTGTGTGTGTGTGTGTGTGTGTGTGTGTGTGTGTGTGTGTGTGTGTGTGTGTGTGTGTGTGTGTGTGTGTGTGTCCCTACGTCATTACGGTCGGCAATTATGACGCTTTAAAGTAATAAACGAGGGAACTAAGCTTAGCGTTGTTTAATGGTGTGGAACGAGGACGAGTACAAGGACAAGGAGGAAGAGGAGGAGGAGGAGGAGAACAAGGAGGAGGAAGACAAGGAGGAAGAGGAGGAGGAGGAGGAATGGGATGTAGTGTAGGTACGTTAAATTTTACGAGGAACTACACTTCACAACTGCATAGACACATGTATCATACCCAAATCACTTATGATATTCCTACTAAGCCATAAAGGTCGATCTGGCCAGACTAACACGAGGTTATTATCATCAGGTGAGATTTATGGTGTTAACAAGCAACGTCAAAGTCAGGGAAGTACTGCAATGGTGACTTACTTACTTATTACTTGCTGTGATGTAATGTAGAGTTCAGGCGTCCCGGGTAGTACATCCTGCAAAGGATAAAACGTACATTAAGAACATACAAATATTACATTGCTTCGCTAAAACGCTTGTCGAACGAATAACTCTTGATTGATGATTACGTGATCGTTTTCTTTTGAGATTTCAAGGTCATGAAGGTGGAACTGAATAAAAATTGCTGCATATGCATTTAATCGTAATCTTTTTTTTTTAGTTTGTTTTCAGATTTTCGTAGCGGTTTCTAAGGATTTTGCCCCTTCGTGTGTGTGTGTGTGTGTGTGTGTGTGTGTGTGTGTGTGTGTGTGTGTGTGTGTGTGTGTGTGTGTTGCCAACCAGCAGCCGTACACACACAGCCGTTGCCACATCGCCATCTAACACCGTGACTCACTGGGAGAAAAATAATGTCGTTAGCTTATCATTTGTCCGCTCTAACGCCGTCAATTCGTCTCCATTACCAAGGCTCCAGAAGCATTATTTTTGTGGGAATTGTAGCCATGTAGCTGGCCCTCACCTCACCCCTTTACCACCTCACCCCCTCCCCCCTTCCCCCCCTCCCGCGTTCACCCATATACTTCCCCTCTGCATCCGTTCCACCAGTAGTTATTTGGGGGAAAAAATGAAAACTGGTGGAGTGTAAGTGTACTAATGTTAATGAGTGTATCTGTTTTGGTGTGTGCTTGTGTGCCTGTGTGTGTATGTGTGTGTGTGTGTGTGTGTGTGTGTGTGTGTGTGTGTGTGTGTGTGTGTGTGTGTGTGTGTGTGTGTGTGTGTGTGTGTGTGTGTGTGTGTGTGTGTGTGTTTGTGTCTGTGTGTTTGTGTCTGTGTGTGTGTGTGTGTGTGTGTGTGTGCTGATCCTTGATAGTGTTTCCAAGTAAATTAGCTACATAATAAACACCATAAACGCTAAAACGAAAGCATACGTTTAATTCTACAGGCCTACTGATGCTCCATGCCTGTTACCGTGAACGGGCGTGCATGTACTCGTATACATGTAGACAGCTTTTTATGTTGCGTAACTGCCAACAGTATTCAATTTAGTCCAATAAAAAGGCATCATTACGATCTGGGAAAAACAAATATACCAAGTCATTTACTATCACCATTACGTCCGTTACTGAGGGAAGCGGAGGGATATGGGCGTCGAGGGGAAATTATACTGCACATCATCAAAACTCGCAGCCCAGTCCGTCGCGTAATGGGCTCGGCTAAAGTATTATTATGAGTTGAAGCTTTGCAGGTTTATAATGTGTATCTCCTCCTGCCTGGCGTGAGGAGGAGGATGAAGTAGTAACGGAATATTGACTGACGCAGAATCCGAACGAAAAAAATGACAATGCAGGAAACCAGATACACTAATAAAAGACTTTCAAAATACTTTCTCTCCTGTGGTTTTATATCCTTACGCAGCAAAAATATCTCTACCTCGAAAAAAAAACGAAAAGGATTATCAAATACTTATTAGCATAGGGAAACGTCACCAATACACACGTACCTGATGTCTTTCTTTTAATTTGTTTATACAATAAAGTCATAAATATTTCAATTATTTTATTTATCTTTTTTATTTTTATCTAGTTTCGTGTGTCCATAAAAGCAGTGTGAATGGAGGTGTGATTGTATTAGTTATATGAGCCCTGACATGCTGTTCAAACATTGCAATTCAATTTATTCATGTGTCATTGTTAATTTGTCGTATTTTCATAGCAAATTGCATTGGTATGGGTATACCAATGTTACAAAAACTGATACAAAACAATCAGTGTGCCTTAAAAATCTACCATATGCTCCACTTTCAGCCTGTCAGTGTTAGTAAAGCCTCGTTGGAGTGTGGGGCAGCGGGAGGGGCGGCTCATGCACTGTTCTCAAGGCAAGGTTCACTTCATGTATAATGATACAAACGAGAGACAATGAACACCCTTGAATCCACACTCGGGCATATCAATCACCACATCACTGAGGCGCAACCAAACACTCATTCACATTCTACTCCTACTACATTGTAACATTCACACACACACACACACACACACACACACACACACACACACACACACACACACACACACACACACACACACACACACACACCACACACACACCCAGTATCACATACCACGCGTGAACATGAGCAACCTAACGTCTCATCAAACAGCCGAAGAACATAATTGAAGAACTTTCGCCTCGTTGGAACAAACAGGAAGCTGCTCCTCGCTATGATGGCTAACCAATTACTTCCCACCACCTATCAACTGCCTTGTATCTTAGTGACGTAATGACTCTCTCTCTCTCTCTCTCTCTCTCTCTCTCTCTCTCTCTCTCTCTCTCTCTCTCTTCTCTCTCTCTCTCCCTCTCTCTCTCTCTCTCTCTCTCTCTCTCTCTCTCTCTCTCTCTCTCTCTCTCTCTCCTTTTCTGGTCATCATGGTCTTGATAATCATGTCTTTGTTCATCCCACAATAGCTAGAATCTCAGGTGAACTCTACTCTTGGCGCCACACTGAGATCGTGACCCTCTTACAGATGGTCTCTGTAGTGTGTTTGATCTAGTCATGGTTTTTCTGGTACTGGTACATTCCTATTCTTAACTTGCTTTTCATGATGGCAGTTCTGTATGTGTGTGTCTAGCTGTGTGTGTTACAATTTTTTCTTTCTTCACTTAATTGTTTTTTTGTATTCAGTATTCTATATTTCTCTTTCGTGGTGTGAATGTTATTTTATTTTATTTTATATTTTTTTATTGTGGTACTGATTTTTTTTTATTTGGTTGTGAGTGTTTTGTATCGTTTGTGAAATGGTGTTTGTTTGATGTACGAGTTTTCAATTATAAAGGCTATGCTCTCTCTCTCTCTCTCTCTCTCTCTCTCTCTCTCTCTCTCTCTCTCTCTCTCTCTCTCTCTCTCTCTCTCTCTCTCTCTCTCTCTCTTTCTTCTCTCTCTCTCTCTCTCTCTCTTCAATTATGGTGATTATTGCCACTTTTGCTTTTTTTTCCCCTCACTTCCTCTTCTCATATATCTTTACGTAACCACGAGACAGTTTTCCTTAACCATTTCCTATTTATTCTTCTCTCTCTCTCTCCTCTCTCTCTCTCTCTCTCTCTCTCTCTCTCTCTCTCTCTCTCTCTCTCTCTCTCTCTCTCTCTCTCTCTCTCTCTCTCTCTCTCTCTCTCTCTCTCTCTCTCTCTCTCTCTCTCTCTCTCTCTCATGTTTTCTTTCTCTTAACTTAACATACATTGAATTCCATCAATTTTCAAATCCATTAATCTGTTTTATACTCAATTTTCCAGCAGTATCGTATTTATCCTGATCAATTTTACGATATCTCTTGACATACTTCCTTTTCCTTCCCCACCCTTTCATCCAGTCTTTCTCTCTCCTTCAGCGCCTACGCCCTCGCCTTAGATCTGACAGGCGTCCTCCTGCTGGGAGTAATAAGCCTCATTAACACAGGCAGAAAAAAAGGTCTTTCCACCACTAACAAACAGTTCACAACACTCGCCCCTTCCTGACCTCGCTCGTTATAATGGCATTCCCGAAGGGTGCGTCCGTCGGCAGCCCGTTTCCAACCTTCCTGCACGTGGCTGTGGAGGTTGAATTTACGTCACCCCGCGGCGTCCTGACTGTCTAAAGGTGTCTGGTGTACTGCGTAAGGAATCCTGAACTTTTTTGTTTTGTTTTGTTTGTGTGTGGGTGAGTGTAAATGTGTGTTTTTGTTTGTTTGTTTGTTTGTGTTGAGCGAGTGTATGTATTTATCTTTCTATTTTTTGCGTAAGTGTATAAAGCTATATCTTTTTTTCTGCCGTTTCATTTATATATCCTTCATATAAATTATACTTTTACGCGCCCTTTCTTTTTAAATTTTTCTATTCACTATCTATCTAAGTAAGTTAAATTCTTCACGGGTGTCATGAGACCTTCTATCATATTAATGTTTGCTGGAGTGAAGACGTGTGTAGGTGATGCAGGTGTAACGTAAAGCTTGAGTTAGTCTGGAGTCAACGTGGAAGCGTGTGATGAGTGTACGGAGATCTGTGGTGGAAAGCCGAGTACTTCATCAAGCTTGTAGCGATACTCGGGCTGAATCAGGATTAAGTGAGGGAGCTTGCAGTTAATAAGGCTTGAGACGAGGGAGTGTGAGCGTGTAGGTGAGCTGCAAAGGAGTTAGGGTGGCATTGCAGGCTTCGTTCAGCTAGGCTATAATAGCGCGTGTTAATGGAGCTCCACGTGAAATATGACGCACGGTTTAAAAGGGAAGCTTAT
>JAXIVD010009470.1:10000-12500 GCA_036785275.1 Cancer borealis | reverse complement strand
GGAGAGGGCGTGCTGGAAATGGGAAGGGAGGAGGTGAGGGCGGGAGAGCTGGTCAAGTTTATGTCAATGTTCTTATGTGTTGGGGTCGTTACTCTGCGTCTGCTACTTTTTGTGTTGTTTTTATTGCGTGTAGTTTTGCTGTGTGTTGTTGTTGTTGATGTTTGTGATGGTGGTGGAAGTGAAGATCTTATTTTTGTTGTTGTTGTTGTTATTGTTGTTGTTGTTGTTGGTGGTGGTGGTATAAGTCAGGCATGCTTAATGTGGAAGGAGTGTGGTGTGGTGATGGAAATGTTGAAGTGAAGAAGGGAAGAGAAAGATAAATAAATGAAGAATAGCAATTTATTTCACCTGCTGGTAAATCATGTCGAGCTGACGAGGATATAAATGAACAAAGAAAAGTAACCCGATTAGGTAGTATTACATCTCTCTTCCTTTTATCATTCATAGGAAAAAAGAAACACGAGAAAGAAAAAGCTTAATTCAGTTTGGTGCTAAGAATATTGTCCTGACGGTAACAGCCTCAGGAGCAGGAGGATTCTACCGCCTTTGTCCCTCTTTTAATCTTCTCTTTTTTTAACTGCATCTTTTTTGTGATTGTCTTCCTTGGTGTGTCTTTCTCTCGTGTTTTTATTTCTTTTATTCCTCTTTGTTCGTGTGTTACTTCAACTTGCCACACACAGAAATCTTATCACGGTCCAAGTTGTCAATTTTATCTAGAGGATTCAAAAAGTTTAATTAGTTGAGCTCTCGGTTTTATCCTCAAATAAAAGTATATTGATCCTGAAGGCGGCGGCGGCGGTGTTGGTTTTGGTGGTAATGGTGGTGGTGGTGGAGGTGGTAGTGGTGGAGGTGGTGGTGGAGGTGGTGTTGGAGGTGGATAGGGTAACTGTAATGGTGATTGAGCTACTAATGGTGGTAATAGTGTACTAATGGTAACTGTAATTTCTTAGTAATTGTGGTAATAGTAGTGGTGATGGCGTCAGTAATTAAGTTAATATTGATGGTAGTAATGGTAGTGATAATAGTGGTGAGTAGTGGTTGTTGTTTTTATTGTTGATGTTGTTGGGTAGTGATGGCGATGGTGGTGCCTTAGTGTTTGTGGAAAAGGGATGCTAGTTGTTGTTGTTGTGATGGTGGTGGTGGTGGTGGTGGCGGCGGTGGTGGTGGTGGTGGTGGTGGTGGTGGCGGTGGCAGTGGTGAGATATTGTATTGTAGGCTATTGCGAGGGTTAAAGATAATGATGGTATTTGTTAGGGTGCAAATGGCAGTGAAGTTGAGAGTAGTAGTAGTAGTAGTAGAAGTAGTAGTAGTAGTAGTAGTAGTAGTAGTAGTAGTAGTAGTAGTAGTAGTTGTTGTTGTAGTTGTAGTAAAAGCGGTGTATAGTATTGTTGTTCGGCATTATTATAGTGATAGTACTTCTTACAAGTTTCAATATAGAATACACACTTACACACACACACACACACACACACACACACACACACACACACACACACACACACACACACACACACACACGCACACGCACACGCACACGCACACGCACACACATCCACACGCACACACATCCACACGCACACCCACCCACACGTACATACCCACACACACGCAACATCATAATCACTGTCCTCCCTTAATGAAATGATGGAGCACAACATTTACTGTTAATTTGAGTGACTTTTTTTTTCTTCTCCCTCTGTTAGTCCTTCTTTCTGTCTGTCTGAAGGAGTGTGTTAGTGTGTTTGTTTATTCTTTCACTCTCAAATTGAGCAGTCGAAACGGGTAAAGAAATAATAGTAACTGATGTCAAGAACAGAAAACAGACAAAAAAAAAAAGGGCAACAGCGTTAGGAGTAATGAGATCCTACTATTTCCTTCACATTTTCATTCCCGATCGTAAAAAAATCATGAAGTGCAACTGATTCCTGGTGTGTTGTGTTGGTAGTGATGGTGTTGGTGCTGTCCTGGTAGCTGTGATGGTCAGTGGGAACGGTAATGGTTGATGGTAGCAATGGTCGCGTAATGGTTGTGGCGATAGGGTTGCGAGGTAATACTGACACTTGTTACAGTTATACTTACGTTGTTAACAGCGGTGCAAGTACTGGCTGGGAGCTGTGGCATCGGGTGGCGGGAAAGGAAATGACTGGAACCTTCATTAACACCGCTATCATTTTCCCAGTTGGTGCCGCGGCCAGTCTGTATGAAGCATATTCGCAGCTTAGACGTAAAAACAAAACAAAAAGGAAAATAGTAAAATAATCAGGCTGGGTATTCTCGCATCCTCACGAAACGAATAATGGCCTGAAGCAAGGAGCCTACCGTAATCAGGAGTGTGTGGCATCAACTCGGAATTAGCGCTGCCAAGCCTAACAAGCGACGCCACCGTTAAGGGCGTGTTATGCAGAGCCTTCCCCCACGCAGCGGGTAACAAGGTTGTGTAGCGAGATGTGAATGGCTTCCACCGCCGGCAGTCTTACTTACTTCATAAAGAAATATTGAA
>JAXIVD010009470.1:0-2500 GCA_036785275.1 Cancer borealis | reverse complement strand
AGACTACATCCTTTCAGAGTGGTGATGTGGTAAGAATGGGAAGGTGTAATAATGGGACCAGGAAATGTTGCATTAGCTATAAAAGAATATCTCGCAATGTGATGATTTTTTTCTTAATCTAAATAAAGAAAGAGGAAGGCTGAAAAGTGAGACAAAGTGCCTACTTAGTGTCGCCGCGTGAAGGTAAGAGAAAGAAAATATCAGAATATAAAATTGATTTACCTTATAATATATTTCTCTTCCCCTCTTGAAAACACAGTTGAAATCATAAAGTGAAAAACAGAGGAAGGGAGACTATTGAGAGGATATTGATTAACTAGTCTACCAGAATGAAGGATGTAACAATTATAACTATGATTAAAAAACTGTGTAGTGAGGCCACGTAGTAGGTAGGGATCTAATCTGTCATGAAAGTAATAAAGGAAGAAAACGACAAACGATCTAAGAATGAGGTAGAGGGTGAGAGATAGAAGGCAGTCAGTAAAAGGAGGGGAGTTGATGAGCTTAATAACCGTTGACTTTACCATGGTGTGTTGTAATTGCTGGGAATCATCACAAGCGACGTCCATTTGGAAGGTCAAACGATGGAAGGGTGGTATGATATCTTGGGCAGCCGTTACCTTTGTCTCAATATCGCAGTGAAATAGAATAACGGCTTCATCATCGTGGCGTTTGACACTTTCCTTGCGGGTTCTCAAGGTAATTTATCTTGTGTTGAGGGTGGGGAGGGGAGGCTGAAATAGATATACACAGGACAACTAACTATTTCTCCCTCGAAGAACACTCCACGTGATGGTAAACTGTGGACAAAAATACCACGTGCGTATGATATTAAACTTTCTGAAAAATATACTCGTACATATGAAGAAAATTTATCTGGTAAAACTTCGTGTGCATGACAAAAATTTACCTTCATCTCATCATGGCAGAACGTATACAGTCCAGCTAGCAGCCACGCCCTCCACCACCACAACGTTATATACTAAACACCTGATTATTACTAGTCCACGTATAACCCGCTGATAATGATAACTTTAAAAAAAAATACAGAAACACGTGTAGCTATATAGTAAGAGACAGATAAATAGAGTAAAGGAGGCAAGAATTAGTAATGAAAAAAGAAAAGAAAAACATAATCTCATAATTGACGCCATTCTAGCCTCATGGAACGCAGATTTCATTGTATTCTTATCATCATTAACTTTTCATTCTGTCATCATTAACTTAGTCTGTATCTTAATGAATACCTTCCGCCTGAAAATAATGCATATAATTATAGGTTTGTACGCTGGCGGCCTCAGTTATTCATGAAGGTTTTAGAGCCACAACACATGGCCGTCACTAACTCACTCCAGCTAACGATTAGATCTTACACGTGAAGTAAATGGTTGAATTCTGACGGGAAATATCACCTAAAATAATGTTGGTGCTATACGAAATTAGTATAGTTTACCCTGTTTACCGTGGCACAGGTAAACAAGAGGTGCTGGCCTTGTGCGTTTTAATACCTTTAAGTTAGAAGGAGAATGTTGAAGACTGACATTACCTGTACTTTACATTTTTTTAAAAACTTGAATATTATTTTTTAAAGTAGCTAAGGATTGCCTCGCGTGTGGCCGTTTTAAGCACCTTTAGGATTATTGGATTTAAGGACAACAAGCTTAAGTATCTCTTAAGGAAATACCATAGGGTCATGTTAGGTCAACTTTGCACTTTAATGAAACCCTATCCCCCCCCCACACACACACTCTCCCACACCACACCACCCCCCCACACACACACTCGTCTACAGTCTATCATTGGTGTGTAACATTAGGCTGATCACAGGGCGGCGTAGATCGAGGTGCGACGCGACCCTTCTCCTGACCTGTTTGTCCCTAATGAACTGACAAAAGGGCAGGTGAGGCTCAGGTGAGATGGTGATTCCAGCAGATAATGAGGTGGAACGCGGTAAAAACAGAGGGGAAGTGGAAGCCGAGGAGTAATTTGGTGGTGGTGGTGGTGGTGGTGGTGGTGGTGGTGGTGGTGGTGGTGGTGGTGGTGCAGTGGTAATTGTGGCAGTAGTGGCAGGGGGATGGTGGTGATGATGGTCAGTGGGTGTGTGTTGTAAGTGGCGGTGGTGTGGCATGCATTACGTGGCTGTGGAGACAATGTTATGGTGTTGGTGGAGATAATGGTGGTCTAGTTGGGGTGATGGTAATGTTGGTGTTAATGGCGTGGCAGACGTGTTGTGAGGTGTGGTGGCGTTATGTAGTGGTGACAGTTGTGGTGGTTTGATAGTGGCCGTGTGGTGAGATGTGGTAGTGGTGGTGATGATGGTAGGAATGGTAGTGGTTATAGTGGTGATGGTCATGATGATGATGGGGATGGTGTGGCAATAGTGTGATGGTGGTGGAGCTTTTAATCGTGATTCTTCATAGTATTTTAATTACATGATGTAGTGGTATGACTTTCCTTGTAAAGAATCTCTCTCTCTTTCTCTCTCTCTCTCTCTCTCTCT
>JAXIVD010009469.1:0-15350 GCA_036785275.1 Cancer borealis | reverse complement strand
TAAAAAGTTATTCGCATTACCTGTTCTAGCAATGTTATGTATGTATTTCCATTTCCACTTTGAATTTTGAACTGAGTTAGGTCAATGAAATTTTCCTTCACCTCACCTCCCATTCAGCACAGCGCTTCAGGATTTGTAGTCTCTCTTCCACCTCTGAGAATTGATCTGTCTTGAATAAAGCTCGTGTGTGGAGAGTACAAGTGAATTTATTCACTGCAAGGAAAGAGAACAAAGAATATTGATAGTAAAGATGATTAATTTGCATGCACCATTAATAATTTTAATGCATAATAAAAATTTTGTCATAATGATTTCTTATTTTTAGTTTATTTTCTTTAATAAGAAATATAATAAAATAAAAACATTTCAGGAAAGTCAGGAAACAATTATAATGATTTTAGAAACCATGGAAATCACTAATAAACAAAGAAATCAAGAAAAATATTAAATAAGCTAACAATCTTATAGGCATAATTTCAGTTATTCTTCACAGATTCTTATTTTTCTTTGTTTGTTGGTACCAATATATTTTTTACATTCATTTAATTTTTTTGAAGATAATAAATGCATAATCTCCCTTTCATTTTATATAATTACAATGCAAAATAAAATAAAAAAATGATGTCAAAATAATTTCTCCAAAACACTGCCTCTCCTCCCCACTTTCCTTACTAACCTTGGTGTTTATGAAGTAGTTTAAGCCAAGCGTCCAACTGAGATGCCGGTAACTCGAGCAGCTTAGGTATTTTCTTTGCTATCTCATTAATGGGTGTCCCGCCTATGCTCGGGTACTTCTTCACAAACTCTTTAGTATTGTCTGGGTCTAGATGGAACAGCTGTGGATTTTTTTGCACCTTCAAGGAAGAAATGGTTTAAGTTTTCATTCTTCATAAGTGTAATATAAAGTAATGTTTTAGGAATAAGTTTTAGGGAGAAAGGAAGGATAGTAATTTTTCTGATTTCAAAGGTTATATACTCTTATGAAGTTGAAGGGAAAAGTAAAGGTTAGGAAGGTTTTGTTGTATCTGTTTTTATTAAAGTGACAGATTCCAAACTGACCACAAGAAATGGATATATATTGAATCTAGATGCAATATTTTCACATTAAATATTGCTGGAAAAAATAATGCTTATGGTATGTTTTTTATGCATGTGTGTGTGTGTTAATAATAGTAATAGTAGTTGTAGTAGTATCATTATTATTTTCATAGTCATTGTAGTTATTGTTGTCATTGATAATTATAATCTATTCACTACTCACCTCAGAGAAATTTAATCCGAGATCATTGATAAAAAGGTCACATATCTTAGGAAAATAGTGCAATGGCTTCATCAGGGTGGTGATTTGTACTGTCTGTAAGAAAGACCCGACCACTTCTACGTCCTCTGAGAACCTTGACAAATAAAGAAACATGGAATTTAGTCAAGAAGGGAAATACTCGCAGGATTTTTTTAACATATTTTTGTTGTCCCTTAGCCAGTACCCTTTTAATGTATATAATAAAAAAATAATTTTTAAAACTCTGAAATGAAATTGAAAATTAAATAATATAACGGTAATATTGTATGATATCAGTGTGAAAATGTTAACTAAAACAACATAATATTACAAGAAAACTGGAAACAGGGAACTAGTACTTCTGCGAACCTTTTCAAATAAAGAAACATGGAGTTTAGTACAAAAAAAAAAAGGGAAATCCTCTAAAATTAAATTGAAAACTAATACAACGGTAATATTGTATCAAACATATATGAAAACAATCAGTCATTCTAAGAACACGACAATTCACCTTTTGGCCAAATTGTTATCTATAATAAGTTTGAATAAAAAAAAAAATAAAATAAAATAACAAAAAAATACATGAAACCCAATCAAAGGTGTGGCATTGCATCAACCTAACCTAACCTAACCTAATCCAACCTAACTTCATCCAACCCAACCTAACCTTAACAGAGTCCATATCAAACCCACCTCTGAGCCAAGTAATGTTTGATGAAATAGTAAAGCAGATCTTTCATTGTCATACTGTCATCACTAGCGGCAAGGTCACGGGCTCCCTGCACGGTCGAAGGTGGCAAATTGAGGTCAGTGGTGCTAGCAATCAACAGCTCTACTGGGTCAGATTTAAAGATGCTTTTTGGATTTTCCCTCAAAGATTTGATTGTACCATCCATCACTGTATTCATCCTGGAACAAAGAGTGAAGGTAAGGTAAGGTGTGTTTGTACTGGGTGAAAAATCTAGCACTGGAAAATCTACATACTAACTAACACATTCACCTCCCTTATATATATATATATATATATATATATATATATATATATATATATATATATATATATATATATATATATATATATATATATATATATATATATATATACTATCATCATCATATTTCTATTTTATATTTTGCGACATCAATCAATGACTATTTAGAATAATATTTAGATAACATTAGCATCTTCTCCCGAGGTTAATACTTACATGTCAGATAGAATTAAGGTTGCAGAATATGAAGCAAATAAAAAACAAGACCTCAAAATTAGTAGGCTAACCTTATCTCCATATTATCCACTATTTTCAGAAGACAAATCATTACACAAACGTAGATTTAAGTTGATTTACGCCAAACTGGATCTGCTTTCAAAAATAATTATGAAATAATGACACTATCTACCTTCACTTGCATGCACTTAAATTAAACAATGAGGGGTTGTTAATATATTCCTTATCACTAAGCATTTATTTCTCTTTCAATATTCCACTTTTAATAATTCTAAGATGTGAAAATGCGAGATAAAATTATACTTTGACGAAAGACAATACAATGAAAATAGTAGCATCTCCTTCTTACCTTCTTACTTCTTACCTATTCACTAAGCATTTATTTCTCTTTTAATATTTCACTTTTAATGATTCTTGAGAGTGAAAATGCGAGATAAAATTATAGTTCGACGCAGGATAACACAACGGAAATAACATCAGCTCCTTCCTACCACAGGATTTGGAAGAGGGACGGCTGGGTGAGTAAGATGCTTTGCAGCAGCTGGGAACGTTGGATGTATTGTGTGGGTGACATGAGAAGAACACGCTTAAACAACTCCACTTCAGTCCAATTGTATCCATCATCCTGGCCATACAAGAATGAGTGCTTGTTAAAGGATAGACTTTTTATTTTATTATTATTTCTTTCTTTAACATCCCAGGTCTGGTCCCGAGGTAAAGAATTGAAAATGTTTTATATGTAATACTTTCTTATATACAAGTGTTCAATTAGGAAGGAGTGCAGCTTACCTGGAGCAGTTGAATGAGGTGTTCCAGTCTGGGCCGGGCGATAGTTTTCACACTTGGAAATCCCTTCACAAAATCCTTAGCATCTTTTAGAGTTCCTAAATCCTCTGGCCAAGATAATACAGGATAAAAGGTTAGTTTAGTATGAATATTTGATGTAATAGTTAGTTAATACAGTTGTTTATAGGCTAATCCCAATGAGAATTAATGTTTTGAAGTTTTCATTTTCATCTTCATTTGAGGACATATTCATATAGTACATATACATATTTATACATAAATAGCTGGAAAGGAATACTGTTAGATAATATAACACCAAACAAACAACTTGGAAGAGTATAAACTAGTCTGAAAAAAATATATTAATCCCATAAAATGTTTAACATTGGGCAATTAATAATTATAAAATGACTTTTTAATTACTACTACTACTACTACTACTACTACTACTACTACTACTACTACTACTACTACTACTACTACTACTACTACACACATAAGAGTACTGTTTCTCCAGCCAACTTAACACAACACTCACTGTAGTAGTAGTGAATAAGGGAGTAGGAGCTACGCATGTAATGTTTGTAGTTTTTGTGACTCTTCTTAACCTCAACCTGCTGGGAGTAAGTTGGACTGGCGTGGATCATCTTGGCGTTGGTGTTGGTCACTGACTTCCACAGCAAACCACAGCATTTCTTTAACAAGGAAACATTAGTTATTACAGTTATGAGAAACTTGAACTCAATACGTTAACTGGATAGGCAAGTGGTCTACTATGTAACCATGTTTGGGATATAAAAAAAAAGTCGTTTTCTCTAAAGAACTATACATACTTGGAATGGACTAAAGGAAGAGGTGATAATGGCAAAAAATGTACATCAATTCAAGGAAAAACTGGATAAATATAGATACGGAGACAGGACCAGACAAATGTAGCTCAGGCCCTGCATACTACAACTAGGTAAATACATGAGTGTTGAGCAATGGCATCATCAGCTTATTGGACTTACTGGACTTATTGCAAGACTCCCTCGAGGAAGGTGGGTGAAGAGGCTCAACATAGTCCTGTCTTGTCCCAAAATCTGTAACACAAACACATTGAAAAACAAATATGTACCACATTTTTCAAAATTATATTATTTCCTATTGGATTCAAGAAAGAAAGGTATCAAGATGTTAAGCCAGATAATAAAGTAAGTGGTATATTGAGTGATACACATTATATCTTAAAAATGTGTAGAAATGTGTAAATGAGTAGTAGTGTAGTTTTACATGTATATACTGTAGTTTTATAAGCATGTTCCTTAAGAAAGAAGTAAGAGCCAAATCCAAAGCTATTTTCTTTTCTGTATTACACAAAAAGACTAAAATAAACTATATATTATTATTATTGTTATTATTATGATGATGTAAGGCATTTAAAAGGCATCGTGTTATCTGGACTGACAATGACACTATGCTTGGTCGAGGGAAAGTAGAAATATCTACAAAAAAAATGGTAAAAGTACAGAATAAGGCCTTTTGCCCTTTCTTTTTTCTCTCCTTCCCTACATACTATACACAGTGTACTCAACACATCTGTGAAGGTTTCAGGCAGGGATCACCATTATTTACCTCGCAAAACATCTTTGAAGTTATGTTAGGTTAGGTTATATTAGGTTGGTTAGGTTATGTTAAGTTATGGTTAGGTTAAGGTTGTTAGGTTAGGTTACGGTTATGTTATGGTTAGGTTAAGTTAAGTTAGAATCGGTTCAGTTAGGTTCGATTGTATAAGATTTTTACATTTTATTACCTAAATCCAGAGCAAAAAATCTAAGGGTTTGAACTTTTGGGTAATAAAATGTAAAAAATTTACATAACCAAACTTAACTGAACCTAACCTAACCTAACTTAACCTAAGCATAACATAACCGTAACCTAACCTAACAACCTTAACGTAACCATAACTTAACTGAACCTAACCAACCTAACATAACATAACTTCAAAGACGTTTTGCGAGGTAAATAATGGTGACCCCCGCCTGAAACTTTCACAGATATGTTAAGTACACTGTGTATAGTATGTAGGGAAGGAGAGAAAAAATAAAGGGCAGAAGGCCTTATTCTGCACTTTTACTAAAAAAAAAATATTAAACCTTATGAACTAGGATGATCCCAGTTTCCTGTACCATGTCAATTTCTACTGGGAGGAAACCTGTACTTTTCAACATGCCGGTAATATGAGACACAAGCACGAAAGTACCTTGACATTGTTGTTATAAATGCATGTGATAATTAATTCCTACATTGAAATTGAAATGAGTAAGATGGAATGCATGCAACAACCTCGTCTGTGTTAATTGTTTTTTCTTACCTAATTATACAAGATAGTTAAGGCAGCTGCTCCTCCTCCTTCTTCATTAACTAAATCACGTGAAATTGTAGGCTGTTCACGCTGTTTGGTTGTGTTTTAGAGAAAGAAATAGGGAGTGAGGTATATTATTTGGTAGACTTAGCGCGTTTGTTTACATTATGTACTTGCAACAGCACTCAAAAACTCAAATATATTTTTGTTACGATATAGTTTTTTTTCTGATTATATATATATATATATATATATATATATATATATATATATATATATATGTATATTCTTTTTGCGGGTTTAATATTGCATAATTTCGTAATCAACTTTTTTTTGTCAGAGTTTACTGCAGTTTTTTTTTTAATCTGCGAATATCATCCCGTATATTAATTGACAGTCTGGTGGGAATGTGAAAACAAAACAACACAAAACTACTCAACCATTTAATGTTATTTCATGATAATTCAACTAAAAGATTTCATAAATCATATATTTCTTACAGGCATCAATATCTAATTAAATCACTAATTTCGTAATCTGATTACAATTCCATTAATTGCATTCTTAGTGATAAAGTGTGACTGCAAATGACCTACAGTTAAATTAAATGGATGATATTGAAATAAACTTAGCGTTAGACTAGCCACGGAGGGTTGGAGTTAGGTTAGATTAGCCCTGCAGGGTTAGGTTTACTTTCATATTTTCAAAAATGCTAAGGCCGGTTCACACGAGGCACTTTTAATGGTCAGTGGCCGCCATTAAAAATGGTCGCCATTAAAAAATGGTCTCCACTTGGTAGCGACCACTGATGAGGTCAGTGTCATTATGGATCTCATAAAAGTAACAGCTGTCAAAATAGAACACACGCATCTCTTCATCTTCTTCACCAAGAGAGCGTAGATAGCTGCTGCTTTCATGAGATCCATGATGACACTGACCTCATCAGTGGCAGCCATCGAGTGGTGACCATTTTTTAATACCGAACATTTTTTAATGGCGGCCACTGACCACTGAAAAGTGTCTCGTGTGAACCCGGCCTAACTGTTATGCCGTTAGCATTGTAAAAGCATTATATCCCACCCAGAAATAAATAGCCAGTGTCTCAAAATTAGTAGGCTAACCTTATCTCCATTTTACCCGATTAAATCACTAATTTCATAATCTGATTACAATTCCATTCTTAGTTAATGATGAAGTGTGACTGCAAATGATCTACAGTTAGTTAGTTTCTTTCCAATATGTCTACTCTCCGCGTTGTAAGTGAGCCACCATAAGAGCGTAGCGTGCCACAGTCTTGCCGTCATTACGTTGGGTCTTGAGTTGGGCCAGCTCGTTAAGGCAGTCCAGCAGGAAGGCGTCCTGCTGATCGCGAGGCACTCGCTTCAGGAACGGATTCACGGCCTTGATGGCGTCTGAAACGGTAATAATTAAGACCCAGTGGACATAGGAAGGTAAGGAAAGAATACATACAATGATACGTCTTATGACAGTGATACTCAAATATATATATACATACATATTTTAAAACTGTAATATCTGCTTCAACTATTTACTCTTCAAATAGTTGATATTCTCGAAGACAAATTCCAGCTCAGGCGCCTCACAGGACACCACCTCAAAGCCGACCTCTTCAGCTACGTCTGTCATGGCCTTGGCGGGATCAGTCTTGTGTTGGTACACTGACACGAAGTTACTCACATCCTGAGACACACAGCAGTAACTTTACATTTAATTAAAAAAAAAAAACTTCGAGTATTCATTTTGGTGATAATGACATCAGTACAAAACTTAGAGCAAGGAAATTAAAGTATTGTAAAATTAGATGTTCCTTCAGTGCCGCGAAGAGGGAATTACAGAAGCGAAGGTGTTTCTGGCATTGTGTATCTGTAAAGTAATAATTCAAGGCGTTTCCAGTAGTGGCAATAGCTAAGGCAAACTTTTGGTATCCTCACTGAACACGATATCGAAACTGAGGCCGTACTGTTTCATATCTCTCGTGGGATGATTGCTTCTTAAAATTACATCAATTACG
Source organism: Cancer borealis (assembly GCA_036785275.1). Lineage (NCBI taxonomy): Eukaryota > Metazoa > Arthropoda > Malacostraca > Decapoda > Cancridae > Cancer > Cancer borealis. The sequence goes on along the minus strand of JAXIVD010009469.1, from coordinate 7,680 downwards.
GTTATCAGACAAGGAAGTAACTGAGTCTGACCTGCATATAGGGCGCCCATTTCTCCTTCATGCTCATATTTTCATACATGGTGAACAGCGGGTTACGAGCAAGAAACACCAGCAGTGCCTCGCCTCCAGGCTGCAGCAGCTGGTAAATGTTGCTGAGACACCTCTCTTGATCCTTGACCCAGTGCAGACAGTACAGCGAGAAAACCTAAGAATTACAAGTCCATTAACTCAGGGATTATTTTCTCATGCATCGATCACACAAAGAAATCATGAAATCATAAAAAACAAGTGTACGTGAGTGAAAGTGGCAATATTTTGATGATTAAAGATGAAGAGAGAAAAAACACAACTACTTATTTTTTTCTATCGACGAAACAAGAGTGTGTATATACAAACTATAGGAAATAAATCCCAGTACTTACCTTACTGAACCCATCAGGAAACACTTGCCGTGGTTGGATGGAGCGTTCGATGTCCAGTTGACGGAAAGACAGAGAGTTGTGCTCGAAGGACTTGGAAGCAAAGTTCACCATGTCATTGGAAACGTCTACGCCAATCACCTGCTCAACGCGAGGCAGCAGAGGCATTAAGAGATTCCGAGTCACGTCTCCTACAAATGGAAAAGAAGAAATATAATAAACACTAGAACATACAGGATTCCAAACTTTTTTTTCTTTGATAATCCACAAGAAAATAAAAATAAAAATGTTTCTTAGAAGAATCCCAGTAAATAGACAACAATTTGAATTTTTTTTTTCGCTGTGGACTTTCTTATAAAGTTTAGGTGTCCTGAGACAAAACCAATTATGTACTTTGACAGCACTTGGAACCTTGGCGTTACTTCTGAGCAACACACACACACACACACACACACACACACACACACAACACACACACACACACACACACACACACACACACACACACACACACACACACACACACACAACAACACACACACACACACACACACACACACACACACCAGAACCACAGCCAATGTCCAGCACGTTCTCCCCCTCGTCGCTCCAGGCCATCTGTGGGAGGTACTCGCTCAGCACAAGCAGAGCGTCGCGCCTCTGCATGGCGTTGGCAGACACGTACAGCTGGGCGTCTTCCATTCTGTAGCAATCTGTTTGAAAATGGAAGAATGCATGTAGTATATACAAATCAATGGACGCAAGATCTCGCATTAGTGATGGATGGGGGTGAATAGTCCAATCATCTGTTATTTTGCAGATATTCATCCAAAAAGTTGTTTTCTTTTACTCACAGTGTCTGAAGTACTCGAACTTTGTAAATCGAGGTGACTTGCAGAGAAAGGATGTTAAAGGTATCCGCTGGGAGGACGCAGCAAACGACGGAGTCAATTGCTGGCCTTTTCAGGTGTCAAGTGACAGAGCTGATGAGCCCAAGCGGAATGGAAGATCACTGACGAGACCACTGAGGTTGGACACTTTTATAGTGCAGTAACGAGCTACACGCCACGCCTTGCTTTGTTTTAAGCCTTTGTTTGTGAAGACAAGTTTAGCACCGTAGAAACACCTCCCTCTTTTCATTCGTTGGTGGTGAAAGATCATAATTGAGTAATAACTTAGTTGTGAACAATCAGATAGTTTGATCTTCGGTGTGGTGTCCGTGCGACGTGTTCCGCAATGTGTTGAACTACCCTCCCACACACACACACGTACGCACAAACACACACACACACATACACACGTACGCACAAACACACACACACACACACACACATACACACGTACGCACAAACACACACACACACACATACACACGTACGCACAAACACACACACAGACACGTACGCACAAACACACACACGTACGCACAAACACACACACACGTACGCACAAACACACACACACACACGTACGCACAAACACACACACACGTACGCACAAACACACACACACACACGTACGCACACACACATACACAAAAAAAAGTGCGGACAATGCTTTCAAAACTCCGGATGTGTGTGGTATATATATATATATATATATATATATATATATATATATATATATATATATATATATATTATATATATATATATTATATATATATATATATATATATATATATATATATATATATATATATATATATAATATATATATATATATATATATATATATATATATATATACACATATATATAATTGTTTTTCTTAAATGGAAACTTTATTGACCTTGAATTAGATAAACCATTAATTGAAATATTATCAAGACATCCACGTCCACAAAAAGGGTATTTATTCTTTAAGAGATATAAGATTAATCCTCTGCATCCTTAATTAAAATGTGCATTATTTTGATCACTCTGTACCTTGCCTATCCTTTCCAGACCTAACAGCTAGATTCACACTGTACCACTACCACCTTGATCACACCGAAAATAGCCTCCTGACGGACAGGATAATCTAATAAATTAATAAATAAATAAATTAATAAATAGATAACTCCTTACGGCCCTCTATCATAGGAAGTGCCGTCCAATCCTTGACAAAATCCTCGGCTAAGGTCATTTACTCTTCTCAGTACTAATGACTTTATTGGCAGAAGGTATTATGAACTTTGGCAATTATTCTATAAGCTTAATTTCACCTTACATCCATCTTCATCTCAGTAAGTGGTTCCTTATTCTTCCCTTCATCTTCCTGAACTTCAGTCTTCATTTCCTCTTTGACTGGAATCTGATGAGAGGAAATAGAGTGGTGCAGCTGCATGTACTGGGAACAGTGATGGGTGTGATGCATCAACTCTCAACAGGATTACACTTACAAAGAGGCAACACTGATTAACATTTACAATAAGACTACATTTTTTTATTGATAATATATGGGAGTTTTTGGATTGCACCTCGTAGATATATGTACATATCTACGTACAGTAGAACATTGATTTGACACACATCTACATAGAATTACGTACAGATTTAGAGTGATGCCCACAACTGAGAACAAATTATCAATACATATAATGCAAATGTTTCCTATTTTATGCATGTTAAATCTGGCGATTCATACAAAAATACATTTATAAATTTTATGCCTAATGATTCCCACTGTAGCTCACTAAAAATGTCACAAGAACGTTTACCACTGTTCCATAGTCTACACCACTACAGGGCCACAGCTTGACCTTATCAGCAGTCTTGGTGTCGACACACCACTAAACATACTACACTGCTCCCTCCAATTTTGTGTGAAATTGGTCAACAATGCAAGCCGCAAAATTGAATTAGCAAAATTGGAATTATTAACCTTATGGTGGTTTTAGTCATATTTTTGCCCTTGTTTGTACACAAATACATGTAATTATACAATAAACAATAAAGAAAAATACAGAAAAACAAACATTATCATTATCTATAAGAAAATCAATTTAAATGACCATTTTACTGTACCTGGTCTTGCAGAGATGGATATTAGTCTCGGTCGCAAAATTGGAATATCGCAAAATTGGAGGGAGCACTGTACACACATACACACAAGCCTCACCTTAACCTAAAGAGAAATTCACATCATTCATGTTTGGTCTCGGAAGACTCCCATCTTACAATGCATCCATGTCATAGGTATAACAAGAGAAAATAATACATTACATGGCATAACCTGAACCACAATAACAAAAACAATAGTAATAGTAGTAGTAGTAGTAGATGATGTCGTGTACATGAAAACTACAGACATTTGCCTTGTACGATACTATGCATACTTGCACAACTATTTTCATGGTGTTAAGTGATATGAAAGAACAGCAGTGTGTTGGTGTGTGTGTGTTTTTATGGCATGTGTGTATTGTAGGTCACCTCCACACACACACACACATACTACAGTACAGTCAGTCTATGAGTTCCTTCCAATATGTATTTTGTATGTTCTCATGTAAATTATTTATAAGTCTTCCCTTTGCTTCTATATATATTTCATAAACTATAAATAAAAGAATGTATGTAAATTTTCCTATCATAATTTTTGCTCATATCAAATGTATGAAAATTGAGTGAGAAATAGGGAATTGCGTAGAATTAGTATTGTGAGAGTTGGCTGTTGCAATGGTTTGAACACGTACAGGGAATAGATGAGAAATAATTGGTGAAAAAAGAAAAATAGATCTGACGTGAGATGAGTGAAGTTGAGAGGGAGAACGTAAACGATGGACAGTGTGACAAGAACACTAGACGCAAGAGGAGTGTATGTTGAAAAAGAAGAATACTTATACATGATCGGAATGGAATGGAAACCTAACCTTAATGGCCTCAATGGGTGGTTTTACTGCAACTTTTTTGATCAGCTGCATGGAGGGGATGGGAGGGGGATGGGTCTATTTTGATGCAGCAGTGGTAAACCAGTTCTGCAGAAATAACCGATTACGCTGCGACTGACCCTCACACAATGCGGTAGGGTGAGGAGGCAATCATTTGAGGGAATGCAAGCTGATGTATGAATGTAGACACCTTCTCTGGGATATCTCACCCATATGGTTGTCTGGCACTACTACAAAACAATGCAACCCAACACCACAACAACTGACATTCTTTGATGCTACACTATCAAACAGTTCACCCAAATGGTAATTAAATAATCTCCGTCAACTAGGTAACTATAGACCATATAGTTCTGATAGGATTAATGACGGAATGCTACTCCTCTCACCAAGAAGCTGCCATGAGCCAGGATCAAACTCACAACCTTCAGGTCACGAGCGGACCACTGCACCACAGAGCCACCCGGTCCCCTCACCTATGTGGTTTTTTACATAGGAATGCAAACAGCAACAGACTTACTGGTCATTACTTGGCTGTTTAATTTCTTTTAACTACAACTTAGATGATTATTTAGCCTGAAGAGAACAGTGCCAAACAGGGATTTCATGTGAAATAATTATCGAGGTAACTTTTAAAGTTTGAATGGTAGCCGAGTCAACAATATTCGAGGATTATGAACCAATGCCACACATGTTAAACACTATCACTACCTGTCACTCCAATGAAGAAATCTACAGCAGAGTATCCCGTACCTTGCTTATTAGATCCTATCCTGGGTGACTTTACTTTGAGATGTTTCCATATCAGTGTTGTAACTCCATCAATCTTCTATACCAAAGATTCTGTTCCTCAATTCAACTAGTGACTGTTTGTTGTATATGTATTATTACGCGTGGGACTGTTTGTGTCATTAAAATATTTCCTGTATTTTGTTTTCTTTTAAATCACTTTTTTCCCCACTGAATAAACACTATAATTAAGTGCAAAATAAATTTAAAGCAAGTTCTCTTAGAGAGATTCTTACACAAAACCAACATTTTACATCTATATGCACTATATCATAGTGCATAAAATTTCACCTTTGAGTCATCTGCATTGCATGCAATAATACATTAAACAGCCATAAACAACACCACTCTACTCTTACAGTGGAATAATACTTGTGGTGGTGTTACCTATCCTAACACACACACAGACACACACACACACACACATTAAAATACAGGACGGTGACACACTCGTTCAGGTATCGAGGAAACTTTATCATCAGATCGAGATGATGGTTTTGACTGTTGGTGATGGAGTCTGGAAGGAATTTTAACTTTCTCAGGACTTGAAGAACTTGACCTCTGCTTGACATCAGTTAATTTACCTGATGCAGACTTTCCTGGGTTTGAAAAGTGTTGATGTGGCTTTGTGGTCGTGGTTTTCTCTGCACTTGAATGACCTTCTTGCTGAGAAACATTATGTGACTTTGTGCGGGATGAGTTTCCTGTGCTCTGAAATCCTACTTTTGAGTTGGAAGGAGTATCTGATCCTGACTCTATCCTAAATGATGTTGCTTTAGATCTGACAGGAGTATTAGTGCATTCAGTGGGTCTATCCGTGGTTTGTTGGGACTGGTGAGCTTGATAATTTGCAAAAAGTTCTGCTTTGGGAGCTGCACCTCTGTCAGTACCAAGCATTCCTAAGGTGATGTCTTGCCCTTCTGTGGATTCTGGTTTGGGCGTCATCTCAAATTGACGCCTCACCTCCTCTGGACACTTGGCGCATTTCAAGGTGTGTATCTTCATCTTAGTGGCGTTCGGGTAGCCGTACTTTTGAGAACAGTAGCGGCAGTATACAGCAGTTCTCCCAGCAGCTCTCTCTGTGGTGTAGTGCAGCCAGATTTCTGATGTAGGGCGGCCCATTCTCCTCTGAAAGTAGAAATGAGTGTGGGTGTTTTTAATATGATTTTTCTCCAATAGGTGGTAGAACCGTCCAATAGTTAAGCTTATGTTTGAACTTATCTGAAGTTTCAAATTGTTTTCTAATCATGTACTGTAGCTATCTGTTTTTATTTGCTGCCCCATTATGGATAAAATAAGCTAATATGATTTATATACATATGCTCATAAATGAATTAGTTTTTCATGCAAATAACCTGAATGCACATCATCAAATTACAACTACTTGAATGAGCTTTTGCTGCATATAAAGCCAGAGACAGAGAATCAAGGAAGGTCAACTATTTAATAATTTCAAAGCAAGAGTAATGGAGAGTTCTTATCAACCTTATAAACTCCTTCACAAAAATAATAATGTTAGATATCAAGAAAGTGGGGAAGGAAAAGTGAAAGTAAAGATTAACATTCAAATCTCGTATATACAAATAAATCTGAATAAATCACTAAACTGTAGGAAGAAAAGAAAATGTAGAAAATAAATGATGTTCTGGCATTCTGTATTACACATTTTGACAACATTTACAAAACATTAATTACATTGATTGAAGATTGTACAGAACATTTGTTATATACGTTATATTCCAGTGACATTGTGGCATTCTAACCTGGTTTCAATCCGTCTTAGGTTAGGTTTGTGTCAAGACTCGATTACAACCATCCATTCATTGGCTTATTTTAGAATTGTAATGTTTCTGCAGAAGCCTTCCCAAGTATGAAGTATAATATTTTGGTATTATACAATTATGTTGCTCCTATATACACATCCAAACACAATTTTCTTCCCAAACACACCAGTTTTCCTCAAATTTCACCTCAAAACTACAAAAAAAACCACCCTAATTCTTCCCCCAAAACAGACCCAAACATCTACCATTATTTCAAACAAAATTAAATTGCCAAATGAAATACAATATGTTACAAAAATATGCAAATAGACAAAATACAAATAGACATAGTGATAAAAAAAAGTGTAATAGAATAAAGACTCACTTGATATGCAGTTCTTAAGTGGCCTGAAGTCTGCTGTGACAAATTATCAGAAGTTCCTGCAGCTTCCCATCCTGTTGTCTGGAGGGGAGAGAAATAATCCATTTAGGTGTTTGTTAGCTGTTACTGAAAGAAAACTAAAATAAAAAGTACAAAACGAAAACTAAAGTAAGCAAGAGGAAAATTAATGAATATAAGGTACTATATATGGAGACTTTAGGGTGAGATTCATTTAAAGGTATTTAAATGTATGTTATGTTATGTAAAGCCTCATAATATTATTTTAAGTATTAATACACCTTATAGCTAACTAGACTAGACTAGCCTCATCTTTTCATTACTCTTTTAATTGAGTGCGATGATTTTTCTTCTTTTTCTTTCTCCTAAACATGTATATAGAATGTTTTATAATTTTATTTCTTTTAGTAAATAATGTAAATAAGATTATAAATTATA